>JASANA010003517.1:0-102767 GCA_030248095.1 Ptycholaimellus sp. GST1_10 | reverse complement strand
CATCAGTTCGGCTCCTTCGGACCGGCTAAGGTACTACTCACCCCCTCCTGCCGCCCACCCGCCCCTTCGCCTACGCACAGGCCGGATTCGCCCTCGGACCCAACGGCACGCCCTCCAAGGCCCTCCCGCTCAATCAAATTCATCAGTTCGGCTCCTTCGGACCGGCTAAGGTACTACTCACCCCCTCCTGCCGCCCACCCGCCCCTTCGCCTACGCACAGGCCGGCTTCGCCCTCGGACCAAACGGCACACCCTCCAAGGCCCTCCCGCTCAATCCACTTCATCAGTTCGGCTCCTTCGGACCGGCTAAGGTACTACTCACCCCCTCCTGCCGCCCACCCGCCCCTTCGCCTACGCACAGGCCGGATTCGCCCTCGGACCAAACGGCACACCCTCCAAGGCCCTCCCGCTCAATCCACTTCATCAGTTCGGCTCCTTCGGACCGGCTAAGGTACTACTCACCCCCTCCTGCCGCCCACCCGCCCCTTCGCCTACGCACAGGCCGGCTTCGCCCTCGGACCAAACGGCACACCCTCCAAGGCCCTCCCGCTCAATCCACTTCATCAGTTCGGCTCCTTCGGACCGGCTAAGGTACTACTCACCCCCTCCTGCCGCCCACCCCCCCCATCGCCTAAGCACAGGCCCGCGTGGCCCGCGGTCCAAACCGCCAACCCACCAAGGCCCTCCCGCTCAATCCACTTCATCAGTTCGGCTCCTTCGGACCGGCTAAGGTACTACTCACCCCCTCCTGCCGCCCACCCGCCCCTTCGCCTACGCACAGGCCGGCTTCGCCCTCGGACCAAACGGCACACCCTCCAAGGCCCTCCCGCTCAATCCACTTCATCAGTTCGGCTCCTTCGGACCGGCTAAGGTACTCCTCACCCCCTCCTGCCGCCCACCCGCCCCTTCGCCTACGCACAGGCCGGCTTCGCCCTCGGACCAAACGGCACGCCCTCCAAGGCCCTCCCGCTCAATCCACTTCATCAGTTCGGCTCCTTCGGACCGGCTAAGGTTCTACTCACCCCCTCCTGCCGCCCACCCGCCCCTTCGCCTACGCACAGGCCCGCTTCGCCCTCGGACCAAACGGCACACCCTCCAAGGCCCTCCCGCTCAATCCACTTCATCAGTTCGGCTCCTTCGGACCGGCTAAGGTACTACTCACCCCCTCCTGCCGCCCACCCGCCCACCCGCCCCTTCGCCTACGCACAGGCCGGCTTCGCCCTCGGACCCAACGGCACACCCTCCAAGGCCCTCCCGCTCAATCCACTTCATCAGTTCGGCTCCTTCGGACCGGCTAAGGTACTACTCACCCCCTCCTGCCGCCCACCCGCCCCTTCGCCTACGCACAGGCCGGCTTCGCCCTCGGACCAAACGGCACACCCTCCAAGCAGGCTGGCCCAATAGGGCTCGTTTTTACTCGTTTGATGCGAACGCGATCCGGATCGCACAGATCGCAACGCGAACGACAGTGGTTCGCATCTGGATCGCTGTGGATCGCATCCAATGTGGATCGCATGTGGATCGCGTGAGGCCCAAAAAATTCAAAAAATTTCAAAAAAAATTCAAAAATTTCCAAAAATTTCAAAAAATTCCAAAAAAAATACAAAAAAATTTGAAAAAATACAAAAATTTTATAAAAAAATTTCAAATTTTTTAAAATTTTTCAAAATTTTCAAAAAAATTTTAAAAAAATTTCGTCAGAAACGGTAAATACATGCTGAAAAAGAAGAAAAAAAAGTGCTATGTGGATCGCTGTGGATCGCATTTTTCGAGAAACTTGTTTGATTTGAGTTGATATGGATCGCACTCCAAAAAGTCGCCGTTTTTTAGATCCACAACGCGATCCACATTGTGGATCGGACATTGGGCCAGCCTGCCTCCAAGGCCCTCCCGCTCAATCCACTTCATCAGTTCGGCTCCTTCGGACCGGCTAAGGTACTACTCACCCCCTCCAGCCGCCCACCCCCCCCATAGCCTAAGCACAGGCCCGCTTAGCCCAAGGACCAAACCGCACACCCTCCAAGGCCCTCCCGCTCAATCCACTTCATCAGTTCGGCTCCTTCGGACCGGCTAAGGTACTACTCACCCCCTCCTGCCGCCCACCCGCCCCTTCGCCTACGCACAGGCCGGCTTCGCCCTCGGACCAAACGGCACACCCTCCAAGGCCCTCCCGCTCAATCCACTTCATCAGTTCGGCTCCTTCGGACCGGCTAAGGTACTACTCACCCCCTCCTGCCGCCCACCCGCCCCTTCGCCTACGCACAGGCCGGCTTCGCCCTCGGACCAAACGGCACACCCTCCAAGGCCCTCCCGCTCAATCCACTTCATCAGTTCGGCTCCTTCGGACCGGCTAAGGTACTACTCACCCCCTCCTGCCGCCCACCCGCCCCTTCGCCTACGCACAGGCCGGCTTCGCCCTCGGACCAAACGGCACACCCTCCAAGGCCCTCCCGCTCAATCCACTTCATCAGTTCGGCTCCTTCGGACCGGCTAAGGTACTGCTCACCCCCTCCTGCCGCCCACCCGCCCCTTCGCCTACGCACAGGCCGGCTTCGCCCTCGGACCAAACGGCACGCCCTCCAAGGCCCTCCCGCTCAATCCACTTCATCAGTTCGGCTCCTTCGGACCGGCTAAGGTTCTACTCACCCCCTCCTGCCGCCCACCCGCCCCATCGCCAACCCACAAGCCGGCTTCGCCCTCGGACCAAACGGCACACCCTCCAAGGCCCTCCCGCTCAATCCACTTCATCAGTTCGGCTCCTTCGGACCGGCTAAGGTACTACTCACCCCCTCCTGCCGCCCACCATTTTAATGTAACTCCATCAAATTTGGACGAAAAATATGCAGAAATAGGCTCGCTACAGCTCCAAACGTGAAGCGAGGTCAAAAATTGCGAATATTTGAGTTTTATCTGTAGAGGCATTCCTGCATTAATCCCAAGATTCGCCCTATGCATTAATCCCAAGCATAGGGCACTTTTGCTAAGGTAACGGAGGGAAGGGAAGGACGGGAGGGGTGGGAAGGACGGGAGGGATGGGAAGGACGGGAGGGATGGGAAGGACGGGAGGGATGGGAAGGACGGGAGGGATGGGAAGGACGGGAGGGATGGGAAGGACGGGAGGGATGGGAAGGACGGGAGAGATGGGAAGGACGGGAGAGATGGGAAGGACGGGAGGGAAGGACGGGAGGGAAGGGGTGGACGTGGGCGGCATGGGTCCAACAAAGTTGGTGTTTTTTACATGCCATTGCCTCTTATGAAAGATCATTGCATTGAAAATGATGAGAGCAAGAAAAATGAATCACTGCATTGCAAATCATGAGAGCCATAAAAAAAGCACTGCAATGTGCGTGCACATGTGATGCAGCAAATGTTTTCCCCAAGCCAGCAAGCTCTCCGCCTCGGATGCCATACGGTTCCGCCAGCAGGTGCTAACGCGGGCTGACTCAGGGCAAACATCCACCAACACCACATGCAGGGAATAAGCACTGAGGAATTGGCTCAGTGACTTGTGCAGCTGTTGAGGCTGGAGCTGGTGAGAAATTTGCCATGCCTGTCGATAGACTGAGCTAGGACAGGTCATAGGCAAAGCCCACGCCAACTCTTGCCAGGATGAGCGCAGTCTTCTTGGCAGTCTTCTTCTTCTCTTGACACCAAGCACACCACATGTTCCCCAGCGCCGGCCAATCTCAAAAGGCCCCGTCACGCTGGGGCCAGGGTTGCCGGCGGCGATGATGATACTTGCGGCATCTTCTTCTTTTTTGGGGGGTTCTATGGGCCGAATGCCAGACTGAGGATCCAGGGGCCTTTTATAGCTGTTCAGCCCCTAGCAGGGTGCTGATTATCCAAAGTATACGCAAGATCGTTATCTCAATGCTTAAACTCGCATTTAGATCTTTATCACTCTGCGGGGGGTATCATACCGGTCTAGGCTTCGCGTGCCTTATGATTGGCAAGGTGGTGGCTGGCGGTACAGTAAACTAAATTTTTTTATGCAATACATTGGCGCAATAATTTGTGGGAAAACAGATCGTAATCGTATGAATAAAACTTTTAATATTAAAGCCTCTGAGTCTGGAAATTTGGTCCAAAAATGCTGATAAGGCTGGAGATTAACTTAATATCGCAAAAATGTGCCATCGGACAATACAATGATTGAAACTAAGTCAATTGAAGGCTACTGGGAGGCTGAAAAAATTTTCACGGGATAAGGAGAAAAAATTTTCAAAGCATTTATGGGCGGAGAAAGACTTTTTCACTCAAGGTGGAAATTTAAATGGAAAGTGATAAATGGAAAGGGAAACCCTTTACACTTCTCTTTCCACTGTACGTACAAGTGGTCATTTCCATTTCATAACACATTCCATTTCACCAAAATTTCTGAAACAATATTTTATCTACTTTTTTCACTTTTCGTCTTTTTCCACTTTCCACCTGACAGCGCTTTCAAGAACGCCTTGTCTAGCCTTTGAGGATGCTGTTTGGCAGGGTCAGTTCAGCAGCCCGCACGGCTTCTGTCTCAGCGCCTCGGACGATCGAATTGTTGTGGCGGACACGAACAACCACCGCATCCAGATCTTCTCCAGCCTCGGCGGGGCTTTCATCGAGGAGTTCGGCGTCGCCGGCAAGGACGAGGGCAAGCTTTGGTACCCTCGCAAGGTTCTCTTCTCTTTCAATCCTTCTCCTATCCCTCCTCTTCTCCCAACCCCTCCAAACTCTGGCCCTGCTCTCCCAGGTGGCGGTCAACGCGGCACGGGAGGACGAGTTCGTGGTCTGCGACCGCGGCAGCGAGCGCAGTCGCATGCAGATCTTCGACAAGTACGGCAACTATCGCCGCAAGATCCGTTCCCTCCTCCTCCTCTGCCCTTTGCCCCTTGGATAAAGGGCAATTGATGGCAGCGATCCGGTTCGTGGACATCGTGGCAGGGCTGGTGGTGAACGCGGCGGGGGAGATCATCGTGGTGGACTCCGTCGCTCCGTCCATCTTCATCATCGACCCCGACAGCGGGGAGCTGGCCCGTTGGTTCGACTGCTCCGCCTACATGAAGGAGCCTTCCGACATCGCCACCTGGAAGGGCCAGCTTTACGTTTGCGATTTCAAGGTTCCCTTTTCTTACCCTTAGCCCTCAATCCATCCACTCAATCTCCTGTACAGGGGCACTGCGTGGCGGTGTTCGACGGGCAGGACGGGCGCTTCCTGCGTCGCATCGGCTGCGAGAAGATCACCTCCTTCCCCAACGGCATCGACATCAGTCGCGTAGCTTCCCCCTCATCTCCCTCCCCAGGGGTGTAATGGGGGAGGGGGGGTTGAGGACGGGGACGTGATGGTGGGTGACTCGCACGGGAACCGGCTCCACCTCTCCGTGTTCAAGTGGACGGGGGAGTTCGAGGCGGAGTACGACTGCCCCCATCTCAAGGTCTCCCGCTGCTGCGGCCTCCGCCTCACCTCCACCGGGCTCATCGTCACCCTCGCCAAGAACAATCACAACGGTGAGAGGAGGGGATGGGGGAGTACTGAGAGGAGCTAAGATGGATGAGGATGGTTGGCAGTGATGGTGCTGGAGTCGGTGACGGTGCCGGAGACGCCGATGTCGCCGGTGGGGGCCGCGGGGCGTGGCTTCGGCTTCCCGACGCCCATCTACGAGGCCTCACCCTACACTCCGCTTCGTCCCCCCCAGGCCCATCACTTCCTCACCCCGCCCAACTCCTAGACTAAACCTCCCACCCCAATCCACCAGGCGCCCCAGCCTAGCTAGCCATCCATAGGGCCCGCAGTTTCTTTTTGTATGTTAGTATACTGCGGAGATTTCTCTGGTTTCCTTTCTTCGCATCTCAGGAGGGTGCAGAGCTCTTTTCCAGTAAGTTCGCCAACTATTTTGCCAATAAGAATCTCGCAGAGAGGCTAGCTGCCGTTGGACTTGCTGGCCTATTCTCCCTTTGCTCTACCGTCGCCTACCAAAGAGGCCAGGACACCAGTTGCTCTCCAATTGGCTCTCACTTTGTCTTATTTTGCACATTTTGTGAATATCAGTCGTAAGCGAATTATATTCTGTTTTCCGCTCATTTTTATCTCGCGCAATTCTTTTTGTTTCCGCTCAAGTTTATTGCTCATTGGCATTGCGGATGGAGAAAAAGACTACTGCCTTCTATTCAAGGGACAGAAACGCGAAAAACAAGTTTTTGTTAACAATGCACGGTTTTCCCGAAAGACCAATTCATTTACACCGCCTTAGTAGTCTTCAGTCTTGCATCTTTAGCATCCTGCAAACGATTTGAATTATGCGCCATTATTGCTTTATTACTTTCCTAATTCCTTTAATTACTGAAACAATCTTAGAAAGAGGTGAAATTGAAATCCAATTTTATTGATGATAGGCAAACTGCCATAAAAAGGTGGCAAAATACCTTGACAGCCATTTCGTGGCGCATGAAAATTTGTTTCTGGAGGAAGACCTCCCGTTTGGCTTTCAGCATCACATGACTCGGTTGATCCGGAATCAGGTATTCCAGCAAATTCTTCAATATCCAACTTCTTCCAAAAATATACCGTTAATAGTGGCGCTAAATAACCTGAACAACAATGCAGATGTGCTCGAAGCCTAGAATGAATGCGAACTTGGCCATCATTACCAAATACCACATTCGGGTTCTTTCATAGTCACCATCATTGTTTCTTTCCCTCCATATCAGTCAACGCTTGCATCTCTGCCCTTTTGAATAGAGAATAGCAACCGATAGTCGCGAAAGTAACAGCCGTCAATGCTGTCTTCAATCTCAGTGCAGTTATCCCCGAGATGAGTAAGTCCAGTCCCGTTCACACACCAATCAGAGGTACGGAAAAAAGACATGCGAAACTCAAACTACCTGTTTTTCCTCATAATTAAAACAAAGATTTACTGAAGAAAACCTCAAGATAGCTTTGGTTTCCATGATCCGCAAAATCATACACAAACTTGTCCACGAAATCCGTAGTGAAGGCCACCAAGGTTGCATTGGTCAGAATAGCCAACTTAAAGGTGGCATTTTAGATGGTGTGTTTAGTGTTTGAGTGAGGCGTTGGTGGGATTAAACTTTAGTGACAAGTGTGATGATATTGGCCCAAGGACCGATGTTTGATGCGCGAGTGGGAATGAAGCGCTGGCACTCCGTCAAGTATTTGTAGGCATCCACTCGAATCTCCAGCACATTGTTCACCAGAGCTCAAAGTCATATTTTACTCTGAGAATGAACTGCTGAGGCGAGGTGACACCAAAAAGCGGAGCCAAGGGGAAGGCCCCGACAAACATGGTGATGAAGCCGTACTGCAGGGTCATCTCCAAGTAATCGGAGAAGAGGGGCACAGGCTCGATGGGCTGGAGCAGATGGTCCTTCTCCCAGCGCGGCAGTTCCTTCTCCGCTTCCGCATCCAGCTTCAGAGAGATCTTGCTCTTCACAAGAAGGCGTGAAATCTTGGCCCAACATCAGCATAGCCGCTGCGAAAGGCTCTGAGTCGAGTCATGATGGCGGGCACGGCGAGCTCCACGAAGTTGTTCACCACCTGCTTCCCCGTCATCACCACGAAGAGCATGATCGTCACGTCCAGCAGACAGCCTGAAGCCTCGCATCTGTCCCTGAAGTGAGGAGTTGATTGAGTGTAGGAGATGGGTGGGGAAGGCAGAACCGAAAGCGGGACTGCTCATTGGGCGGCGGCATGAACTGCCCGCGAATGAAGGAGAGGTAGAAGATGGCGCCGTAGAAGTTGACGAACTCGAAGCAGACCACTTTGTTCACGAAGGACTCCTCGAACTCGCTCTCCGTGCGCGGCAACTCCAGCAGTGTCAATTTCCAAGCCACCTGAAATAATTTATGCCCATTTTTGTCGTAAGTTAATGGAAATTGCTATCTGTACCATCTGGTAGACCTTGTCCATGCAGCCGATGAAAATACCGTTCATTATGGCAGCAGTGATGCTGGAGATGATTTTAGGGGGAATCAGCTGGAAACATTTGCTACTCACTGAGCAAAGTCAGGGCTTTGTGAACCTTGGTGTCCAAAAAAGTGCCGCCAACTGCCCGCTTCCAGAAAATGGGACTGGCAACCTGCACCTCTTTTTCGAATCAAAGTTTTCTGAGCAAGCACTAGACGAGCCTTGTAAATCATGACTGCTGCCAGAAAGGCGATGACGAGTGCGATGAAAAAGAAGACGGTGGTGATGGAGCCCAAGAGGCGACCTAGGCGAGATTTGGTGGGCAGATAAACCTCAAGGATGCCCGAATACTGAGAGAGGCCTAAAGGCTAGCTGAACAGGACCTCCGGTTCCTTGGTGATGGGGTTGATGCGTGTGGTGGTGACGGAGACTAGGTATTCCGGCCGCACACTTTCACCCTGGAACTCCAGCTCTGTCACATCCCACTTCGCCCGCAGATCCGCCTGCCATCTTTCCCATTTTCCTCCCTTCCTCCCAGTAGATTGGAAGTGGCAACGAGAGCTCGTTTCCAGAGCTCGGCAAAGGTGACAGCCCAGATGGCCATGAAGATGGCGAAAACGGCCCCCGTCCCGTTGTCGAAGATTCGATTCAGCCTCCAATATGCGACCTGCCATGTTGGACACTAGAAAGAGAGGAGCGTAGAAGTGCCTAAGCATGGCGCAGGCATCGTGGAAGGAGCTGTACTCGCAGGTGCTGAGCGGGCACATGCGACAGACGGTCTCCTGAGCCAGTGGGTTCCCGGCGTCGCAGATGGTGTCCGCCAGCGGTGAGAACCTTCCAATTCTCTCTCTCTCTGCTCCATCTTCCACTCAAAGCTCTGGCCAGGCACTCGAAGGCTCTGATGATGCCCACCACGAAGAGGAGAAGCCCCAGAATGGCCGGGATGATGAGCATCTTCGTATAGAAGCCGAGCCAGGCAAAGTATAGGCCCACCTGGCAAAGCTTTGGCCTCAGTATACTCCCTAAAAGAGAAAGGCGGTTGTAAGAGCCTTTTCGCCGTAGTAATCCCTGATCATCTGGAGCGGCTGGTACTTCAGCCACTGCCTCGGCCGTGCCCAGGCCTCGAACAGGTACTTGCGAATCGGCCATTCGCTCACCTAGGTTCCCTCCATTCCCTTCCTTGTCAATGAAGCCGACTGGGGGTGTACAGGGATCTTCCGATCGTACTCCTCCAGCCCATCTTTGTCCCGGGCCTCGCCGTCGTGGAGCGGAAAGGCGGCAGTGTAGATGCCGCTGTTCAGCAGGAACTGGACGTTGGCTGACTGCTCATCGCCTCCTGTCTTGTCTGGTTGAACGGAGTTTTGAACATGGACTAAGGGTAATTAGGCTTTCAACGTGCGGCGGACTGGTGCGTCAGCTCTGGGCTGGCTTCCCCAGCTTTCCGGTTGAAGCGAAGGATGGACTGCTTCTGAAGTCTTTTGTCTAATCACCAAAAAATGGGCAGAAGAAAAAGGACAGGCCTTTTTGGCAGCGGGTATCTGGATGTTGGAAAGGATGCCCCAGGTGAGGCAGATCCTTTGGTTGGGCGAAAAGAAGCAGTCCTTGTCCTGGACGAGGAAGGTGGACTCTCGTTCGCGGTCGAAGGCGTCCGTGAAAAACTCGCTCTCATCCTCCTCAAATATTGCGCCGTTTTTCTGCCCACCCCATTAGCTGAGCCAGAGCCTCGAATTCCGGCTGCAGCAGGCAAGGATGCTTGTGCCCGAAGACAGCCTTGAGCAAACGGTAGGATAATGGGCGCCAAATTCCAAGGTCGCTTTTCTGTCAAGCCCTTTTTCCGTGTTCATTCCCATCGGAGCTTCCTGAATGACCTTGATAGGCATCTGTAGATTCTCCAGCTCAGCCTGTCTGGTCAGTGCATCCCAGCTGGCGTGCACTTTCACAAAGATGCTTTTCCCGTCTACCACATCCTTTCCTCTTTCTTGGAGCAAAGAAAAATCAAAAAAGCCTCCACCTCGTCCATCCTCAGCCTCAAGGTGGAGGCCGCGATGACGAGCCTCAGCCTCGAAGGCTTCGCGTGTCCCCTTCGCATCCCCGCCTGGCAAAGGTCAGCGTGCAAGGCAGTGAAAGGGCCGAACGTGAGTGAACTTTGGCTGCTGCCGTAGACGAGGACAAAGTCGATGAGACGTTGTCCGTCGCGAAAGTAGGCGCTGGGCGGCAGACGTCGCCTAGTCTGGCTTCTGATCCGCTCCATTCACGCCAGTATGGGAAATGCTGCTCAAGTTTTCGAAAAATTTAGGCGTATTTTGATTATCTTTACTTTTTTTTAGCTTAGAGCTGTAGGAATGGATTGATGCAAACATTGAGAGCCTCCAAGCAGTGCTATAACGGAAACAGAGAAGCCTGAAAAAGGGGGGCTCTAAAATGCATGAAGAGCTTGCGGAGATCGGGGAAGCATGTGCGGGGGAAATAAAACTAGGTATAAAGAATGAAGTGGAATGGGGACTGGACTAAGGCAGCGTCCTGAACTTTGCCCTAATGATCAGTCCAATCATGGAGCATATCATTCACTTCCACGTCATGACCTGCCGCAGCCACCATCCCTATTCCAGCCCTGCATCTGTACCAGGTTGAAAAAGAAGCAGAGTCTTTCATTGCTCACCTGTTCGCTGCTGCCTCCCTACTCTTTTGTCAGAGCTTAGGCTCATTTTATGTTTGCTCATTTCCGCTTCCTTTGCTTTATGTCAATTAGTTTGCTTCAAAAACCGTAGGTTTTACATTAATTTTTCAAAGAATTCAGATACCGCTTGGAATTGTGGTTTCTATTTGCTTAAAATATAGCAACCCGACAATTCCTTTTTTGCATAAAATTACCTAACATATTAAATCTAGTTCCTTTCGAAAAAATTGGCTGCTTAATAACGATATACAGAATAAAAGTGCCTAATCTTAGCGAACAAAGCTATGCTTCAAAAGGTGCCAATTCTGGATCTAATATTAATTCTATTCATTGTCCCTAACAAGGTCACGAAGAAACCTTTCTCACCCGAACCAGGCTTAATTAGCCAAGATGACATTTGGTCTTTGACGCAAATCAGGAGAATATTAAAATGTGACCTTCAGGTAAGGCTCTGGTAATGAGAAACAGGACATGCAGGAAGAAAAGGTGGATTATACGTGATAGATCAAGCGATGACGAATCGGGGCTGTGAGGAAAGTTTTATTCCAGTTTACCAAAATAATTTCGGGAAGTGCACACCGCTATAGACAGCTGAGTTTTGCACTAGGCAAGGGCATTTTGCGCAGCCTTTTTGCGAAGGTAATTCATTTTGCTTTCTTCGTGAAAAAAGCTCTCTTGCGAGATATCATTTCAAGTTAGTTTTTTCACATGGTGCAAAGACGAAATGAGAATGCTAGAATATAATAGTGTGAACAGTGCGAGAAGAAACGCAAACCAGGAGGCGGTAAGGGCTATTTGAATCACAACGTTCTTCAAGGGTAAGCAGAAGGTTGATGAGGCCAGAGGGGATATCACTGGTTTTCAAGGGTCTGAAGCTTAACCGGGATAGTTCAACAGCAATTTCGAGCAGAAGCGTTCAATTAATGATGCACAAGTGCGAAACTTAAATACAAATAATAAAACAGATTTACACCTATCGTCATTACATATAAATAGAGTGAAGGATGGTGAAAAGATGCCAAGCCCGCAGTTGATGACAATGCCCGCCCATCATCAGCTCTATCTTTGGCTTCTCCCGCTCAAAACGCTCGCTGACACAATGAAGAAGCCTCATTGAGATCAAGATAAGGAGCCAATTGCGCGCCTGTGTCTAGGTCTGAATGTGCTGAGTTTTTACTGAGTGCAAGGGGGATGGGTGCTAAATGAGGAGGGCTGCTGGAAGCCTGGGGGGCTCCTAGCGGCAGTAGAAGAACTGCTTGAGGAGCTGGACCCCATCCGGCAGGCTCTCCTTCACCGCCTCCTCCCCCTCCACGCACTTCTTGCCCTTCTCGCAGTCGCAGAGCTGACGCAGGTTCGACAGCCTTCAAATGCCCCTTCCTCCAGCCATGGCCCCAAAAGTAAATGATTGAAGAAGCCACTTGTTGTCGAGGCGGCGGACGCGAAGCATGCAGGCGGCCGGCTTCCCCTTGCTCTTGGCCTGGACGGCGGAGCACTGGGGGCGCTGGAAAGGAGAGGCTGTGTGAGACGTGTTTGATGAGGGGATGAGAGGAAGGAAGGACAGGAGCGCAGAGGTAGTCGGCGGTGTCGTTGAGGTGGTGCCAGGGGCGGCTGACGAGGTCCTGCTGGCAGGCGCAGTAGAGAATCTGCCGGTGGCCCTGGAATCGGCGCAGCGCCAGCTGGCCCTCCGCGCAGGCCGCCAGAGCGGACGGCGGATCCTCCGAGCAGAACTGCAACCAACACTTTTCTATATACCGACTAGAGGAGGAGGGAGAAGAGGCACTGACGCTGTAGGAGGTGTCCTGAACGGTGTGCTGGGCAGGATGGCTGACATCGCAGCGGCCGTTGGGACACTGGCAGGTGGTGAGGCGGAAGAGGCCGTTCAGCTCCATCGTGCAGGCCTCCTGGGGCTTGCATTCGTCGAGGCTGCTCTGCAACTAGGCCAAAGTGAATGAGAGGGCAGGGCAAGGAGGGAATAGAAGAGTACCCCAAGGCCGGGCGGGGCGATCATGAGGCTGTTCACAGCGGTCAGGAGGAGAAGGAGAAGGGGGAGAGCGGCCATCACCAGCAACACAATCAGACCTTTAGAGAGCTTTCTGCTGCCTCAAAATTGCCCCCCTGTGCTCCCAGCTTGAAATATTCAGGCCTAACGCGAAGCGAAATGAGGCCAAAAAATGGAGGCCTTCGAAATGTCAGCGCGACTGTGGAACAGGAACGGGGGCCGGAGGTCGCAAGAGCCTGTCCATATTTCTTCCCTCGCCCATGCCTAGCCTTCGCTACTGATTTTGAAAGCTTGCTCAGGGGGCTTTTATGCGGCATGGGCCATAGCGTGACCCGACATCTGCGTCAAGCTGGGCACAAAGGGCAAAGACCAGATGAAGGTAATTGGCTTTTGCAGAAGGACAATTCATCTTTGACGTATATAAGTCTATCTTATGCTTTCTACAAAGGTATTGTGTTATTCTGGGTATGAAGCAATAAAGTCTAACTATGGCTTTGACAAAGCTATCGGGATATTTTGGTTGCAGAGCAAAATAGCCATCGTCTATCGGAAAGAAAGCCTTTGTCGATTTCTCGAACCTGTTATTCTCGAACTTAAGTTATTGCTTTTCATAAAGCAAAATCGTCCAGAAAAAGTTGCCGACAGTTTTCAAGAGAAATTAGGCCCTGGAAAAATATATTAAATGCTATATTGAAAGCTCATGGTGACATGCATACTTCATTCTACTGGTGAACGAAATAAAAATACTGAGCATAACGTTTTTGGGCTGTCTCCTATAACCCCCCCCCCCCCCCCAAGACTTACACCCCCCCCCCAAGGGGTTACACCCCCCCCCCAAGAATTACACCCCCCAAGATATACACCCCCCCCCCCGAAGGGCACTATATTGAAAATTTTTTTATTGCCTTAACATACTTCTTTTTACATATCTCGAAATTTAAACTCACGGAATTTTTATATTAACAACTATATACCTACTTTTTACTAGTTAGTCTGCCTACTACCAGGAGTAGTACTAGGATACTGTTTACGGCAACCCCTTAGGCTTAGTCAAAATGCGCGTATACTGTGGCAGTACCACCCATAGTTGCTTAGGAGCCATGGTCCATACTGTGGCAGTACCTACTAGTTGCTTAGGAGCCATGGTCAATACTGTGGCAGTACCTACTAGTTGCTTAGGAGTAAAAAGTAGGTATTTAATCATCTACATGAAAATTCCGTGAGTTTAAAATTCGAGATATGTAAAGAGAAGTATGTTAAGGCAATAAAAAAATTTTCAATATATATGCCTTGGGGGGGGTGTAATTCTTGGGGGGGGGTGTATATCTTGGGGGGGGGGGTGTAAGTTTGGGGGGGGTGTAAGTCTTGGGGGGGGGGTTCTAGGAGTCAGCCCGTTTTTGAGACTGATTTCTAAAACATATTTACCTCCTCGCTCAAAAACCTAGTTGACATAAACCGGCTACACCGCAGAGACGGAAAATGCCTCAAAAATACAGAGTCCAACCTCAATTCTGCTCCAGACGTACCTGCCAGCTGCGGCAAAGTGAACGTTTTTTCAGGCAAGGCTAGAGGAAGGTGTATTTTTGCGCGGCGAGCTAAGAGCGGAGGGGACGGGAGCGGAGGGGCAAGGGGGTGGCGGTGAATGGCGTTGGGGGTTGGCCGAAGAGACGGCGGCTACTGGCTGTGAGGATCGGATGTCGGCAAGGGCCTGTCCTCCTAATTGGCCTCTCTTCCTCACCAGCCTCTGCTCTCATTAGCTTCCCTCTCGTCCCCTTCCCACCTCCCCACCTCCCATTACACACCTCCCCCCTCTTTACACTAGCTCAGCTGCTCTGCTCAAACAACTCCCTGCTACGTGCCCAGAACCAGGACAACGCCTAAACGGCTAGTGTCGGGAAAAGAAGGAAGAAAGTGGGAGGAAGGAAGTGGGCAGAAGTGTTCTGTTTACGCAAGGCGGTACCTGGCAAGAGCGAAGTGCAGGGCGGAAGATGAGAGACAGCACGTGCCAGCTAATGAGAGACGGGGAGTACACGTGAGCTCATTTGGCAGCCTGCTTCCTAATCAACGCCTCACGCCAATCACGCGGAGCCACGGCTCCATTCTTCACAACAACCGCCCTTGTGCCAGCATTAGAAGCTCGCATCACGAGACCCATATCCTATCAGTCGCATCAGCTGACGCCAAATTGAAATGCTACACCCTCGCCTGGAACCCTCTTATTACTGCCCAAAAAAGCCGTTGCCAAACAAAACTGCTTCTATGGACTAAAAGGATCCTATTTTGCAGCCAGACATTTGAGCTTTGAAGTCGTATTTGCCACAAGAAGCCACCTCCAACATAACGAAACTAAACCAACTAACAGTGGGACAGACGAAAACGAGTTTTAATTTGCACCTAGACGAAATATTATGAGCTGCCAGAGTAGATTAACACATATGACTGAGTGCGACCATTATTTCGACTGCCTTATCTCGCACCCAGTCCCAGATATCGACACACTTCAGCACCTTAAACTTTCTCCACCCAGTCAGCTTTTCCTTTCGAAATGCGCTATTTTTACCGATCCAATAATAGAAATGAGAATGAAACATTTTTGTGCTCCACCCTATCACACTTTTCTGACACTTCTCATAAATTCTGTCATAATATCTGTCAAAATACCAAATCAAATCGCAATACAAAGGGGCTTAAGTAGTGATCAAAGTAAGTTTTGCCCCCTAGGCGGGATACGCGTGAACGCTAGGCGCTTGCTGCAGATATTGGCGGCAAAACAACGGCAACTCCTCCAGCCATCCTAACAACACCATCTCCATGCAGGAAGAGCCGAAATAAATCTGCAAAAGAAACATCACTTAAGACAGGATCAGCAGCCTCACAAAGCCGCACTCTAAAATCCTCGTCCAGGAAAAACTGGAGAAAACGGCGCAGCGGCATGAGATGTGTGGCTGGGCCGTCGAAGCTGGTGGTGAAGTCTTCCAGGATGTGGTGGAGGCCGTCGGGCATGGGCAGTGTGGCTTTTGCCTCCATCCCATCGAATGCCTCTTCTGACAAGCTCCCCAGCTATATCAGGCCGCATTGAAAGGAGGACGGGATGGAAGCAAACGCGTGGGCAGGGAGCGATAGTAGTAGACGACTGGATGGAGGAAGTTGGAGTTGTGGGCGTCGGGCAGGCCGCCGGCCACTCGATCATCGCCGAAGTGATCGGTGCCTGGCCTGAGGTTTGGACTGATTCAGTTCAGTCTGCTGGGCCAGTGAGTAGGAAAGGGGTCACTTTGAGAACTCGGGGCCGTATTGGAGGACTAGGACTAGCAGATCGTGCTGGTCGTCGTTGAAAGGGTGGCCGGTCACTTGGCTGAGGCGCGGCAGCAGCCGTAGCGGCAACTCCTCCAGGTAGGTGAACTCGTTGTCTTTGCTCCTGCCACTTCTTTCCATGTCGAAGTCAGCAATGGGAGTGGAAAGAAAACCTATCGATAATGACGACATCGGCTAGGAACTGGAACATCTGGTAGATGCCGGAAGCCTCATTGGCCCGCTTCAGGAGGCTGGGCAGAAGCTGATCCTGCGTTTTCCTCACTGACGGCCAGCGTATCAGATGATTCTGCCACTCCAGCATTCGATGCAGGGCCCTGGCTGTACATTCATGAGACCCATTCACCCTATTCTTTGGCGGCGACAAAAGGGACCAACCGTTGTAACGAAAGCCGTGTATGAAGCCACCGGCACTTTTGCGAAAGTCCAGGGAGTGTGTGAGTGCGCCGATGAAGAATAGGCCGGGCAGCTGCTTGGACTGGAAGTCCGAGTGGAGGGCCGGGAACTTGCCCGTCCGACCGTCGCCCACCTCAGCGCTGGGCTGGCTGCTAGAGCTGGGGTAGAAAGGTGGCGAGGTAGGGGGAGGAGTTGGGAAGGAGGGTGGACTTGTGGAAGATGGAGGGGTCCCACTTGAAGCCGGTGGCGCGGATGACGTAGTCGTAGCCGTGTCGGACGGGGTTGTAGTCCTGGGTATTTACGTCGTCCTCATGGTCGTCCGCCAGCAGCATCAGACGCCCGTCTTGCGGCCTGTTTGGAGTAGCAAACGGATAATTGTTATTGCAGGAAATGAGATAAGCGAGCCGACCGTCGAACTATGCGAGTTTTGTCCACAGAGGCCTCGAAAATGCCGTCCAAGGATTTCAGCTGGTAGGCGTCCAGGACATCGTTGTTGATGGCCCTGATGAATGGCTGGTGGCTGTGCCTCAGGGAGAGTGGAGCTAAAGGAGGGTAGAAGACCGAATATCACCGACGTAGTGGGTGTCCCAGCTGAAACGCAGGCGTGAGCGGCCGAGAATGTGGACATAGTTGACGGCGCCGTAGAGGTGTTTGGCGATCTCCAAGCCACTGTTGCCGCGGCCCACAATCAGCACTGACTTCCCTTCGTACTCCTTCCAATGGCTCTCAATTGGGAGCCCTTCCTTCCCAGCTCACTGAAACCTCCAGATCCATGGACATTTCTTCATAGCCGGTCATCAGCTCGGAGCCCTCAAAGACTGGCTTGGCGGGCAGCCAGAGGCCTGTGCCCATCAACACTGTCCTCAAAATGTTCAATGGCCTTGTTGCTTATTTCATGCGAGAGAAAAGAAGATGGAACTGGCAGCAAAAGGTCTGGTTGTGCTGGTTAGACATTTGAAAGCGGCATTGGGGCTTGCCCAGGCGAAGTAGTTGGCCGATGTTCTGGTTGTACTGGACGGGGATGTCGTGAATCCGCCGGAAATCTTCCAGGTATCCAAGAAGTAGCTTTGACTTTGGGAAGTATTCCTGTAGAATTTAATCTTTTTTGAAATGTTTGAACTGCGCTGAAAAAATATTACGGCAAAACTATCAAGCTTCACAAAAAATAGTTATCGAAGAGATTTTGTACCAAAAGTTGAACATTTGTTTGTTTCTAGCAGTCGCTGGTATCCAGAAGCTCAAATTTGGGTCAGAAATCATGACATTTTGGACAGTGTCCACGACTTAGGATCCCAAATTTGAGCATTGACTAAGTGTGTAAATTTTGACTTTTTTGTTTTTCTTTTTTAGCATTTAAAATGTGTAACTGTTGAGGATCGAACACAATTCAGGCCTTATTCCAAGGCCTTCAGATTAGGAAGAAGTTTGAAATTGTGCTCGAAAATGATGAAAAGTGAAAATGTTCTCGATTACGTGTTTATGTTCTTGTTTTTATGTTCAAAAGTTTAAGTACGTCATAAAGCGACATCCACCCAGAAAAACCTTGGAATAGTTGGTAAAGGCGATTTTATTTCCGGCAGAGATGAGTGAATTCCAGTCGTGGCGTAGGTTGAATTCAATATTGCTGCTCCCAGTATGACGCTTGTTTATGCTGATCAGTCGTCCGTGCCTTCAGTTAAATCTTTTTCCAATTTCAGACCAAACTTCTCGTAAATTTTGTTTGTGAATACATGATTGAAATTCGTAATGTACAGGAAAGTAGGAATGAAATCATTTCTAGAGCCAACCAATTGGCTATCATCATCCTAAAATGAAAACACCATTCATTCACAAACATCAAACCTGGGGTAGTGCTGGTAGAAGCTGCCGGAGACATTGTTTCTTTCGAAAACCACAAAATCGCGTTGGGCCTCATTGAGAAAATGGGCCATCTGTAGACCCCCTGGGCCAGCTCCGATCACGCAATAGTCTCAACACTATCAGGCATTTCATTGATGCACAATTTGTGAATGTATTCACAACCTATTTGCCGCGACCATGCCAGAGGTAGCGTCAGCAGTAGAAGGAAGTCTAGGCGGGCAGACATGGAAATGCAGCGGGGAGGAGTAAATAAAAGCTGAATGGGAGGCCAGTGCATGCCCGTACAGTGCCGTGTGAATGCCCGCAGTTGTTTGACCACCTGGGACTCTTTTTATTCCCACTTTCTTAGCAACCAGTCATGTTGCTTTCTCTGCATCACTGTTGAGCGCTGCGTCTTTGGTCATCTTGACTTTTTGAAAGTTAGCAGCAGGATAAAACGAACTTTCCATTCTTAGCAA
This sequence comes from Ptycholaimellus sp. GST1_10, assembly GCA_030248095.1. Taxonomy (NCBI): domain Eukaryota; kingdom Metazoa; phylum Nematoda; class Chromadorea; order Chromadorida; family Chromadoridae; genus Ptycholaimellus; species Ptycholaimellus sp. GST1_10. The sequence continues at coordinate 84,166 of JASANA010003517.1, read as the reverse complement.
GTGGTCGTATTGCTTTCTCTACGCAACTAGCCACTGCTGGGGTTAATTTAAGTTACGTAACATAACATAATACTGCATTTCTAATACAGAACATAACGGAGTCCACTACATAACATAACTTAGGAGGCCAATTTTCTACTACATAACATAACGCATATCTTAGTCACTGAGTTATGTTATGTAAAAGAAATTTTTCTATTTGTGCTATAATCACTACCCCAGAGTGTTCTAACTGTAGTTTTTCTTGAATCTAATTATCTTAGGATGGTCTTACGGCAATTTTGAGCCTCAGAATAGGTGCAGTTATTTTTTAGAAAGATATGTTATGTAAAAGACATTTATAAGGTACTGTTATGTGAAACACATGATCATGTGATGTGGATATGTAGCTCGGTTCCCAACTTTAATATGTTTAGGCATAGACATATGCTTAGTTTTATGCTTAGTAACTGGTGTGGACTCAGTTGGTAGTGTAGGATTGTGTTTTGACATAGGCTAAGTTTTAGGCTAACCTTTTTGTGGTAGGCTTATATTTCGTGTTTGACTTAATTTAGGCTTAGTGTAAGCTTATGGCATATGACTAGTCCAAGGCATATGCTTGGTCCGGCCTATGACTGGGCTTAGTTATGCAGTCTACTGAGCTATGTAACATGCTGTTTAGGCTCAGGCATAGTCATCTAGTCATGCTCAATTAAGTTATGTTATGTAGTGCATCAGTACTGTTATGTGAAACACATGATCATGTGATGTGGATAAGTAGCTCGATTCCCAACTTAAATATGTTTAGGCATAGGCATATGCTTAGTTTTAGGCTTAGTAACTGGTGTGGACTCAGTTGGTAGTGTAGGATTGTGTTTTGACATAGGCTAAGTTTTAGGCTAACCTTTTTGTGGTAGGCTTATATTTCGTGTTTGACTTAATTTAGGCTTAGTGTAAGCTTATGGCATATGACTAGTCCAAGGCATATGCTTGGTCCGGCCTATGACTGGGCTTAGTTATGCAGTCTACTGAGCTATGTAACATGCTGTTTAGGCTCAGGCATAGTCATCTAGTCATGCTCAATTAAGTTATGTTATGTAGTGCATCAGTACTGTTATGTGAAACACATGATCATGTGATGTGTATAAGTAGCTCGATTCCCAACTTAAATATGTTTAGGCATAGGCATATGCTTAGTTTTAGGCTTAGTAACTGGTGTGGACTCTGTTGGTAGTGTAGGATTGTGTTTTGACATAGGCTAAGTTTTAGGCTAACCTTTTTGTGGTAGGCTTATATTTCGTGTTTGACTTAATTTAGGCTTAGTGTAAGCTTATGGCATATGACTAGTCCAAGGCATATGCTTGGTCCGGCCTATGACTGGGCTTAGTTATGCAGTCTACTGAGCTATGTAACATGCTGTTTAGGCTCAGGCATAGTCATCTAGTCATGCTCAATTAAGTTATGTTATGTAGTGCATCAGTACTGTTATGTGAAACACATGATCATGTGATGTGGATAAGTAGCTCGATTCCCAACTTAAATATGTTTAGGCATAGGCATATGCTTAGTTTTAGGCTTAGTAACTGGTGTGGACTCTGTTGGTAGTGTAGGATTGTGTTTTGACATAGGCTACGTTTTAGGCTACCCTTTTTGTGGTAGGCTTATATTTCGTGTTTGACTTAGTTTAGGCTTAGTGTAAGCTTCTGGCATATGACTAGTCCAGGGCATATGCTTGGTCTGGCCTATGACTGGGCTTAGTTATACAGTCTACTGAGCTATGTAACATGCTGTTTAGGCACAGGCATAGTCATCTAGTCATGCCCAATTAAGTTATGTTATGTACTGCATCAGTACTGTTATGTGAAACACATGATCATGTGATGTGGATAAGTAGCTCAATTCCCAACTTAAATATGTTTAGGCGTGGCATATGCTTAGTTGTAGGCTTAGTAACTGGTGTGGACTTAGTTGGTAGTGTAGGATTATGTTTTGACATAGGCTAAGTTTTAGGCAAACCTTTTTGTGGTAGGCTTATATTTCGTGGTTGACTTAGTTTAGGCTTAGTGTAAGCTTCTGGCATATGACTAGTCCAAGGCATTTGCTTGGTCCGGCCTATGACTGGGCTTAGTTATGCAGTCTACTGAGCTATGTAACATGCTGTTTAGGCTCAGGCGTAGTCATCTAGTCATGCCCAATTAAGTTATGTTATGTACTGCATCAGTACTGTTATGTGAAACACATGATCATTTGATGTGGATAAGTAGCTGGATTCCCAACTTAAATAAGTTTAGGCTTAGGCATATGCTTAGTTGTAGGCTTAGTAACTAGTGTGGACTCAGTTGGTTTGGTTTGTTATGTTATGGCTGCCTGCACATCTCCCCGCTGGACAGTTCATTTATGGGACATGTTATTTCCTCCACATAACATAACTCTATATAGTGCAGAACATAACATGACTTAATAGGCTTAAACAACATAATGTACTTTTAGTGCAAAACTGATACCAGAATTCAATTTGCAAATGAAAAAAGGCAAAAATCAATGGAAACCAAAATGCATGGGGTACAGACCTGCAAATATGCCTCCACTGCCCTTAGCACTAAAATTTCATATTTTTCTATCATATTAAATTAAAAATACTATTATTATGAATGGAAAATTGGTGCCAGGACACAATTTGAGGATGTAACAGCAACATTTGGAGTAGAAATTGCAAAAATTCCATGCAAAATCATCGTTTTGAGTAAAAAATTCAAATATGTCTTCTACATAACTTAACTGAATTTTTTGACTAAGTACTGTTATGTGGTAGACAATTTCGAGTCAGGTATGCAACAAATTTTACTAAGTTATGTTATGTAGTGCACTAAGTTATGTTATGTAGTGCACTACGTTATGTTATGTAATAGAACGTTATGTTATGTAACTTACACGAACCCCCACTGCTGCCTCTTTGCTCATCTCGGATTTTACAAATAGGTTAAAATGCATTATGGCGCAATATTTTCTTTCTTCGGGCAAGCGATATCTTTTTCCGCATCGAAGCCGTCTAACTTTGTTCGCAAGAAGCGATTGAAACCGAAAAGACAAGAATTGCTTAGGCAAAATATTCAACCCCGTCTGAGAGTTGCAAAGAGAATATATCTGGCGCCATCTGCAAGTCTAAAGTGAATCTCTTTTCTACCCCGAATTCGATTGCCCCGAGCTCAAAGTCAAAGAAATACATCTACTACTAGTGGAATCTGCTTCTTAGACGATTGCATTTTGTTTTAGCGCGCATTTCAGTGGCCCTTTCCAGTGCACGCAATGATAAAATGTAGGTCAGTAGATTCCACTAGTAGTAGATGTATTTCTTTGGCTTTGAGCTTGGGGCTCGGGGCAACCGAATTCGGGGAAGAAAAGAGATTCACTTTAGGCTTGCCAATAGTACCAGATATTTCTTTCACTTTTAAAAAAACACTTGGTTCAGACTAGATTTGAACTTGAGACTAACTGATTAAAGTTGAATAAACAAGGAATGCGGCGAAGGAGAAAGAGGAGGAGTTTGTACTTTTTTGAGCAATTTTCTCCGGAGTTCTGTCGCTTTATGATGATTTATCGCGAGTTTGGTCAATCTGATGACGCTTTTTCCTATGCAAGAAGAATCGGAGCGATTGGGGATTCCTGCGACGAACTAATGCCTTATCAAAAGCAGCAGTAGCCTCGACAACATACACCTGGGTCGAAAAAGGGCTGGGCGCTGAAAGTTAGCTCCGCTCCCTCACGCCAGCCCAATAGAACTAGCATTTGATCAGTTCCTTCCTAGTTTTTATGCTCCATAATGAGATGCGAAGGTTCGTGAAAGAGCATCCGATCATTTGCTATCGGTCTGATTTTGCAAAGAAATTGAAGTTGTGTAATACGGAATTCACTTAACTCAAAACATAGGAGCCCCTAGCTCGCATTTTGACAGCGCGCTCCAAAATGGCAACGACGAATGCAATGACATAGCAGCTGGCGAAAATGTAAGCAAGTCCCGTGAGTTGTGGTAGGGCAAGGGCGGTCTTTTTTGCTGCTGAAACACAACTGCCTTTTACGGTTCTTCGCGCCATTTCGCCCTGATCTATGCGCTTCATGTCCTCACGCAGGATCGCTTGCTTTCTCACGCCCAGCGTCAGCTTTCTGAACCTGCAAAGAAACTAGATTCATTTTGGAAATATTAAATTTAAATTTGGTAATAAAGACGAATAAAGAAAATTGATATTTGTCGCTGGTCAAATTGGCCCACTGACATTATTGAGCCCATTGAGTGTCCAAAATACAAGGTGTTCTCGGCTGTTGCCAAGATGCGCGGCCTGACCTCAAGACACCCCCTAGATGAAAATTCATGGCAAAATTCAACCGATGTCAATGAAAAACCATGAATTATACATGTTCAAATTTTTGAAACATCAAGATTTTTGGTTTTTGACCATAAATCGAGTAATACTCAAAATTTCAAATATTTCTCTCACCAGCTTTAAGATATTACTATCCCGGACGTACATTCCACAAATCAGCTAATTTCATTGAAAAACCATAGACTTATGCATGTTCAAATTTTCGAAACATCAAGATTTTGGGTTTTTGACAATAAATCGATAAATAACAAATATTCCGAAAATTCCTTTTGCCAGCTTCAAGATATTACTTTGCCAGACGTACCTGCAAAAATTCAGCAAATTTCATTGAAAAACCAGTGATTTATGATTTTTCGTATTTTGAAACATCAAAAAATTGAGTATTGGGCAAAAATCAAAAAATTACGCCAAGTGCCAAAAATGGTCCCAAGGCACCGCCTAGGCGGACCTTCATGCAAAAAATCAGCCAATTTCGTTGAAAAACCGCGGAGTACGGGCATGGCACACACACATATATATATATATATATACTAGTAATATAGGTCAGTGGCCGCGCTTCGCGCGGCCACCTATAATTAAAGTTACGTGACCAATAACACCTCTTACAATTTTTCTTAATTATAATTTCATTTCAGTAAAAAGATTTCCAGAGAAATATCCTCAGTTTCAAAACATATATTTGAGGACATTTAAACACTGCATTGTAGCCTATCCAGCCATTAAACAGCACCAAAGTCCCAAACAATTCAAGGTGACGCATGTAAAAATTCTCTAGGTCAATGCACATCAATCGCATTGCCTGAGAAAATGCTGACTCAACCTTTCCTTGAAGAATTATTTGATTCATCCCAAATACATCAGACTCCTGGGTAAGCCAAAAATCAAAAAATTGTCATCAGTCAATCCATTTTTTTTCAAACATTTGACTCAAAACTTTCAAAACTAACTATAGGATTTAATACAAAACTCTTGTAGCTTTAATTTAAAAAAAAGTCCGACAGAAAAAGCTAAAAAATAGAGGATTTATGAAGTTTCAAAGTCAAAAAAGGACCAAAAATGGCAAAAATGGACACGTTTTCGATTGTTTCATATTTTCAGCATTACCCATACACAGCGCACCCCAAAAATGATTAAATAACTCCTCAAGATCGATACATAGAGCTATCATATGCCAGTATAAGTAAAGAATCCAGGGAGCCCCGAGACCCCTCCCAAAATGGCATCACGCGTATATAATAAGATATGCGGACAGACGGACGCAAAAATGGGGTAACTGCTTAAGCTGGCCTTGGCCGCCTGCCGCGGAGGGCAGGGCAGTCAGAGCTCCTCCGGCCTCCGGGCACAGGTGCTACGGCCTCTACGCTTCGCCTAGCATGCTTCGCATGCCAGGCTACGCTCCGGGGCCTCCGCACCCATGCCCTCCGGCCTACGGAGCTCTGACTGCCCTGCCCTCCGCGGCAGGCGGCCTGCGGCCGCGCAAAAATTGATATAAACAAGCCGATAGCATTAAAAAATCAAAAAATCGAATAATGTTATATTCTAGCTAAGCTTCAGTAATTGGACAGCGCAAAAAAGCAAGCCTTGTCAATGCTCCTTCGAAGCCGAGTGGATGATGGTGGAAAATGGTTCGTCGAAGATAACAGTTGGGGGAAAATGACCAGTAGGCGCCGGAAGCGGAAATGAAGGCGATTGGAAGAGGACGTGTGAGAAATTGATCCGCTTCCTTAAAATTTGTTCTCTCCATCCTCGCCGAAAGCTTAGCCAGCTCCGCATCCGCCGCGCTCTGGGCGTGAAGTGAAAGATTTCTCAAATAGCTCTCCGCTGCGGAGCCCTCGCTCACCAGCACTCTCACCTACAGACAACTCCTGCCAGCTCAGCTACAGGAGCCTCAGCTACAGGAGCCTCAGGATACCTGGCCGCTTTTCCAGGCCGAAAGGAAGCCTTGATAGGAGGCCAGGGGCTGCTCTACGCGGACGGCGATGAAGAGCAGAGCGATGCCCGCCTCTGCGAACTGCCGCGTGAATCTATCCACCAAGCCCAGCCCCACTGCCCCTCCGTCAGCACGGGGCAGCCAGCGGCGTCTGAGGCCCAGCAAGAGTCGGGCGAGGCCAGCAGCCGCGTAGACTAGAATCATGGGAGCCGGCAGGAGACTGGCCAGGTCCAGGCGCAATCTGGAGCTGAGGCCGCCCTCGTGGTAGTAGATGGCGAGGCTGGCCATGTCGTAGGTGTGGACGAAGAAGGGGAGCCAGTGGCGGCGGGCGGCGGTGAGGACGAAGTCGGGGGTGGTCAGCTCTGCCTCCCCGCTGCCGACCAGGCCCAGGTGGGAGGCATTGCCCAGTAGGTAGTGGTTGGAGGGGAGGAAGTGGAAGGAGGAGGCGTTGGGGAAGAGGAGGCTGGCCATGCTCAGGGCCTTCAGGGCTGCCTGGCTGCTGAGGCGGCATCTGGAGCTCGGTTGAGGAGTGGAGAAAATGCAGTCCTCTGCGTCGCTGGGGGCGAAAGGAATGCGCAAGCGCATCTTTGCTGTCCGAGAGGCCAAAAGTCTCTGTTGAGCCTTGACGGTAGAATAAGAATAAAATTGGAGTCAGCTCGTCCTCTGCATGAACAGAGCACATGCACTCGGCTTAATTGCTTTTTCTGGATACAGTTACCTTTGCATGGCGCTACAGTTCCGGCAGCCCGTTCCTCAGAGTGACCGCCAAATACACCTGGCCTCTATGAGTCCTGCTTCTACAAATCCTGCTGTTCGATAAAAACGGTAGAACTCAAAAAACGACCTCGGAGCGCTTGAAACGTAATATTTTAGAATAATCACATTAATAATGATTTTCTTTTTTTTCATTTTTTTCATTTTCACAAGTTTTGAGCAGGACAGCTGCATGTCCGGACCGGACATATGCATTTCAAAATAAGAAAATTAACAAAGAAAAATTTTGAACTTGAGCAGATCCCCAAAATAAAATAACAATGCATGCTAACAATTGGAAGAGAAATCGAAAACAAGCTATTTTTAAACTTTAATGAGCAACGCTATTTCAGTATACTTCAACTTCTGCAGTCAGTCTGATCATTTCTTTCACCAAACATTCTGTAAAGATATGTTTGTGCCAGACATTTTAAATATTCTATGATAGTTTTTTATTCCTGAATTATTGTTAAAGCAGTAGCTGACGGTCGCTCCGCTCCCTCGCGCCAGCCCAATCGCACAAATACGCGCGCTAGGCCAGGTCAAGCCGCTGCTTGGATAGGAGCCAGGTAGTGCGCAGTTCGGACACTTCTCCACTGGCCTTTGCCAGCTCCAACCCTGCCATGCGCAAGCCACGTCCGCTGGGAGGCAGGAGAGTGATTTGAAAACGGGGATGGAAGGGCTTCGACTGCGTCGGCGACCGTTGGACGAAGTTGTGCAGCAGTTTGACGCCTTCCCAAAGTTCCAGGACTCTGTTGCTGAGGAGAAGAAGGCTTCCGGCGGAATCAGTTCCCTTCAGCACCCTTTTGCCCTCCTACTTGACAATTGGCGGCATTTTAGTCAGCGTCATTAGCTTCACTGTCATAGCCGTGCTGATTGTTGGAGAGCTCTGGGCCTACCTGGACACCGACATCCACTACAAATTCCCCGTCGACCGCAGCTATGACCAGTAGGCCTTCTATGCCAGGAGGGAAGGGATTGGAAGGAAGTGGTTGAAGGAAGCTGGGGGTAGAGGTGGACATGGTGGTGGCGATGCCGTGCAGTGCGATCGGAGCGGACGTGGTGGACATCTCGGATCGGGCGCTCTCCCAGGAAGGCCAGCTCCGCACCACGCCCACCACCTTCAAACTCAACGACAAGGAGCGTCGTCTCTGGGACGCTCTCCGATTGGCACAGGCACTGCCGCTCAATCCATTCCTCTAAGTCAAAAGGGGATGGGGAGAGGTTCAGAAAGCAGCCAGCGCGCCGGGGAAAGCGTTCAAGGCGCTGGATACGTCCGGCTTCGTCTCCGACTCCGTCCGCCACGGGCTGGACGCGGAGGCGGCGGTGAAGGAGGCGGAGATTGCGCGCGAGAACGCCGTCGACGACCTCAACCCCTTCAAGGAGCTCTTCGGCGGCGGCGGCGGCGGCGGCATCAAACTCATCTCCAACCAGGCATCCATCACTCCAGGTCAAGTAGCAGAAGGGTGGGAAGAGATGGGGAGTTTAGGGCGGAGTGCTGCAGCTGATCGAGATCGGCTCCATGGGCGGGGATTCGGCTGGTGACGCCTGCCGCATTTCTGGTCATGTCCCAGTCGCCAAGGTTCACCTAGCCTCTCATTTCATCCCTACGCTGAGCAGTAGAGTCTAATTAAAGGCCTCTGGCAACATGCACATAGCTCCGGGGCGCTCCATTCCCATGGGCGGCGCCGCTCATGTCCACATCAACATGTTCAACACTGGAGGTCATCCTCTGGTTCCCTGTAGAATGAATCTGAGGTGAGGCGCTAAGAAATTGGAGACTACAACTTCTCGCACCGCATCGAGCGTTTCGACTTTGGGCCACGGGTGCTCGGTCTTGTGACTCCACTCGCGGGCACCGAGAAGATCTCCGACAATCGTACAACTCCTTTCCCTTCCTTTTGGACAACTCCTGGAGGAGAGGGTTTGAATTGAAGCAATGGACCTGTACCAGTACTACATCAAGATCGTCCCCACTCGCATCTACACCCTGGCTGCCTCCCTGGGACTCCAGCAGCCCATTACCACCTACCAGTACTCACTCACTCATCGAGTACATGCGTCTTTTTGCAAGATGAAAGAAGAAAATTGCATAAAATTACATTTATCTTCAGAAACGCGCCATCCACCATGACAAGGGCTCCCACGGCATGCCCGGTCTGAACGTGAAATGGGAAATATATCCAATTTCTGTTGAGGTTTGTCCATTTCATGGTTACTATGCAAATTGGAGAGCATGATAGGGGTTGGCAGATACGGGAAACGCGGCAAAGTATCTGGAGCCTTGGCGTTCGGTTGTGCAGCGTGGTGGGCGGAGTTTTTGCCACTTCGCAAATCCTCGCCTCCATCATTGCCTCTTTACTGGCTCGCTTTGCCAGCAAAAGCGAAGCAGTCTGACACATTTTGCCCACCCGATTTTTACTGTGCCTTGTTTAGCGTTCATTGTTCTGCCCTTTTTATTCTTTTGGTATTTTTCTGCAAAACTGCTTGGCAATGCACTCCTGATTGCTTTAGATGGCGGCTTCCTTCGATGTGATAGCGGCTGGTTATATATTTTTTGGGCTGACTCCTAGAACCCCCCCGAAGAATAACACCCCCCCCCCCCCCCCGAAGATATACCCCCCCCCCCGAAGAATGACACCCCCCCCGTAGATATACACCCCCCCCCCCCCGAAGGGTACTATATTGAAAATTTTTTTATTGCCTTAACATACTTCTCTGTACATATCTTCGAAATTTAAACTCACGGAATTTTCATGTAGATGATTAAATACCTACGTTTTACTCCTAAGCAACTAGTAGGTACTGCCACAGTATGGACCATGGCTCCTAAGCAACTAGTAGGTACTGCCACAGTATGGACCATGGCTCCTAAGCAACTATGGGTGGTACTGCCACAGTATACGCGCATTTTGACTAAGCCTAAGGGGTTGCCGTAAACAGTATCCTAGTACTACTCCTGGTAGTAGGCAGACTAACTAGTAAAAAGTAGGTATATAGTTGTTTATATAAAAATTCCGTGAGTTTAAATTTCAGATATGTAAAGAGAAAGTATGTTAAGGCAATAAAAAAATTTTCAATATAGTACCCTTCGGGGGTGGGTGTATATCTACGGGGGGGTGTGTTATTCTTTCGGGGGGGGGGGTGTAAATCTTCGGGGGGGGGGGGGGGTGTATATCTTCGGGGGGGGGGGTTCTAGGAGCCAGCCATTTTTTGGCAATTTTCCTCATTTAATTTATTTCATTTCGGAATTTCACCTTACTAAATAAAAGTTGAGACACAGCAAGACTTTCACTATATACTTCAGTTTTAAAACAAGAAACATGTTAAAAAGCTAAAAGCTAAAAAAAGGCTGGAGCTAAAAGCCATTTTCCGGTTTCGCTCAGGCTCCAAGGATGGCAGAAGCGGGCGGTTTGGACCATGACTCCTACAGCCTGGCCTTGAAGGAAGAACAACCGGTGAACGCTGTTCTCGTCTCATTTTTTGAGAAGGTGGAAATCGTGAACTACAGGACTGGAGTGAGGAGGGCAGTGATCCACCGGCCAAGCGCTCTCTCCTCTCCTCCACCACCGAAGACGACGGTTCTCCGCTTTTCTCAGGACCCAGTGGGGGAAAGAGAGCGTGCTTCATTTGGAGGGGAGAAAGCAGCGGAGGAGGCGAGGCAGGCGGAGCAGAAGGATCCCGCCAGAGCCTTCCAGGAAGCCTTTCAAGGCTGTCTCCAGTCAGTTCACGCCCTCTGCCCCCGCGCAGAAAGAAGGACCCAGCGTTTTCCAGATTCCTGATGCTGGACGGGAGCTCAGAGCTGCGCGAGCAGGAGCCCGCCAAAACGGCCGCAGAGGCTGCCATCAGCGCTTTCCACGGTTCAAGAGCCTGACTGCTGTAGGGGTCTTGAATGAGGGGCATGTTTGAGAGGCGGGAAGGCGTCTGGAATCCTACTTCCTGAGCCAGGAGCTGGCCTGGACGACGAGGAATCCGGAGATGGCCCTGCGGGAGGAGATTCTGGAGCTGGAGCTCTCCATTCGCTCCAAAGAGCGCCTGCTGACGAAGACCAAGGCTGCCTGGCCCAAAGGCTCCACCACAGCCACCTCTGCACCGCCTATGCAGCATTCAGCTCCTCCTGCTCCAGGTTTTCTCTCAGTTGAATTGGTCGGTGAAAATACGACGATAAAATAAAGTTGGGAAAAAATCTGGATTTTTAGGTCCCTCTATGGTAGGAGGCGGAATGGGAGGTCCAGGTGGATTTGTAACGAGCCAAGGAACACCGTCCCTTCCACCGCCACTTCCTCCTTCTGCTCAATCCCATCCAACCCCACAAGCCCCATCTTATCCGCCCTCTCAAAGCTATCCTGCTTATTGACTTCATTTGCCTCTCAAGTTTTTTTTCATTTCTCGTTTCTCGAGCAAGAGTCCATCAAACCAGAAAAAAGGACCAAATCCAACAAATATCATGGAACACTCCTGGCAGAAGAGTTTGGCAGTGCGACAAATATGTATGAGGTTCTGTACAACAAATATATGCATGAGCTGACAAATTTGATGCAGTATTCCAAATAGTATGGGGTTTCCAAATAAGCTGTTGGGGGGATAGGACAAATAATCTGCTTGAGCGCTGGTCCAATGCCTAGCTACGGAGTGGGAGTGAATGCAAGAAGCATTCCACGGGTGCAAGTAAGACAGGCCCAGTCTCAATTACCGAGCGGGCGCCATCTCAGTTCTCAGCTTTGGTCTGGGCGGAAGGCGAGGGCAGAATGCCTACAAGGCCTGCGCGGCCCTGGAGTACTTGGCTGCTGGGCTGGCTACGCAACGGCGCTGTTGATTCGCAGGCCGATCCACCGGGCAGGCGCTCACTGAAGGCACAACAGAGAGCTATATTGGAGGAGGTGGGAACGGCTGAAGCCACCGCATTGGTTGCTATCCAGGAAGAGGGTGGGAGGGCAGGCGCAGATGCCGTGAGCATCGTCGCAGACAGCCTTGCTGGACAGGCCCTTGCACTGGATGTCGCTCTCGCAGAGGTCGCCAAACATCGTCGCCACTCAAATGGCAGTCCTTGCATTGGGGGTGGGACAGGGGGTAAGGGGGCGGGGGCAACGGATGAGGCGCTGTTGGCCGTCCTGCTCCACATCCAGGAGACTGATGCCTTCCGGCGTCTCGCTCACCTCCACCTCACCGTCGAACACTGGGCCTGCAGTTACACTCTAAGTTTGGAAGCAAACAGAGCAGAAGAATAAAAGGACCGTCAATTCCGGACAGACACACGCTGCAGCACTGGAAGATGGAGGTGAAGAGGTTGGACGGGAGGAACTGGTAGCCTGCAGGTCAATCCAATCATTAAGAGCTATTCCAGGAGGAGAAGGGCCTCAGAACCGGCAGGGCACTGAGAGGCGCTGTGAGCGGGGTTGGTGCAGGCCAGTGGAAGCTCGGTGCTGAGGTAGAGGTAGGGCGAGCCTCGGGGGCAGCCGCCAGCTGAAATATCCAGCTCTAAGGGATGCATGAGGTGGGCAAAGGAGGCGCTCCGATATACTTCCGGAGGGGGCGGGAGCATTGGTGCGAGGCGCAGGGCAGCAGAAGTTGCCGCCGGCGCGCGGCACATAGGCGCAGGCGTAGTCAGAGGGGCACTCGTCGAACAGGGCCCGAGGGGAGCAGCGCAGGGCTGAGCCGTCGGAGCCGGCCATGGCTGGGCCACTGTCGCAGGTCACCGTCACTGCTGCAGTTGTAGGTTTGGGAGTTGCCAGGGGGTATAGGTATAGAGAAAGGGGAGAACAGGGCTTGCGAGCTCTGGCCAGAGTGTTGCCGCAGCAGATGTAGCGGCTCTGGGTGGAGTCGTACTGACAGATGGCGCCGGCAGGGCAGCGGTCCTGGGGGCGGTTGGAGTCGGGGGAGCAGAAGTCGGTGGGTGTGATGGGGGCGGTGCCGGGCGGGCACTGGGAGGTCGGCTGGTTTGGTGCCGTGCCCTGGGGCTGGCAGCAGTAGAAGATGTTGGTGGCGGCGTAGTTGCGGCACTCGTAGGTGGCGGGGCAGCGGGTGGCGGGGTTGTTGGAGGAGCAGACCACCGGGGCCTCCGCCACGATGTACGGCAGCTCCTGGTAGGCTGCGCACACGTTCGTCACTGAAAAGCCCCATTTGAGAGGATGGAAGAGGGGCAGGGGTATGAGTGGGGGGAGGGTGAACCGACGACGTCGATGGAAGCCCTGCAGCAGTAGGTCTCCCTGGAGCCGGGGCTGGTGCGGCAGGCAAAGCCGGCGGGGCAGCCTTCGGGGTTGTTGGCGTCGCACTGAACGGGGTTTCCGTCGAGGACGTAGGCGGAGTAGCCCTTGCCGCAGACGTCGGAGACGCCGCAGCAGTAGCCGGTGGTGGAGGGGATGTTGGCGATGGTGATGCTGGTGGCCTGGCACTCGTAGTCCGTCGGGCAGCCGCCCACCCCGCCCGGCGTGCACTGCCGCGGCGCATTGCTCAGGTTGTCGATGTACGCCTGGCCCCCCTTCGGGCATTGCACTGGAAGACATGAGAGTGCTGGAAGGAGGGTGGAGGGGTAAGAGAGGGTAGAGAGGACCGATGGAAGTGCCGCAGCAGTAGTACTGGTCCTGGGCACTGGAGTACCAGCAGACGAAGCCGGAGGGACAGGAGCCGGCCACGTTCGGCTGGCACTGCAGCGCTGTCAGGCTCACCTCGCTGATGTACTGCAAGAGAGGGGGACGGGTAGGGGGATGAAAGAAGAGGAAGTGAGTAAAGGGACAGCGCTCTGTCCGGCGGGGCAGGTGTCGGGGGAGACGGGGGAGCCGCAGCAGACGTTCTGTCCGAGGAGGGTGGAGTAGGTGCAGGAGTAGCCGCTCTCGCAGGAGCCAGGGACGTCCAGACTGCAGGTGGACAGCTGGTTGTTGTTGATGTCCATGGCGGCGATCTGACCGGCGGGGCAGGCTGCAAAGCTGGCCTGTGAGGGGGGAGGGGGGGAGAGAGGAGGTAGAAGGAAGAGGAAGAGGTAGAAGGAAGAGGCACCGGCAGAGTTGCAGTAGTTGAGGCAGGCATTGAGGGTGGCGTAGTTGTTGCGGTTGCCGTCGCAGCCGTTGTAGGAGAAGCTTTCGCAGTTCCGCGTCACGGCGTTGAAGAAGTAGCGCGTGAGGGAGGTGGAGCCGCACTTCGTCCCCTGGTCGCGCGGCCGGGCACAAACGTAGGCTGAAAGAGGTCAGAAGTGAGCTGAGAGGAGGAGCAGGAGGAATGGAGCAGGAGGAACATTTGCTGGGGCAGCAGTAGTTGAAGGTGGAGGCGGTGCCGAGGGTGACCTGGGTGCAGTAGTGGGAGTTGGGGCAGGAGACCCCGTTGGAGCAGGAGCGGAACTGCCCGTTCTGCTCCTTGTACGGCTCACCACCGTTTGGACAGCCTTCAAGCATCCCTCTCTCCGCCCCTGTCACAGGGACTAGAGAAAGAGTAATGAACCGCCAACGCCGCAATAGTCCTGGCAGTCGGTCTGGGTGGCAAAGTTGTTGCTCTGCAAAGATTGGGTTGAAGAAGGGGAGGGTGAAGGATGTGAGTGAGTTACGTTGCCATCGCAGCCGCTGTAGGAGAAGGTCTGGCAGACCTTGGAGACGGCGTTGTAGTACCAGCGGCTGACGGATGGGCCGCACTGGGTGCCCTGGTCGTAGGACAGGGAGCAGGTGTAGGCTGAAAGGATGAGAGTGGCTGTAAGGGAAGGGTGAAAGGGAAAGGAGGACTTTGGGTGGGGCAGCATCCGTAGGTGGTGCCGTCGTAGTAGCAGATGTAGTTGGCGGGGCAGGTGGTCTTGGTGTTGCCGGAGCCGCCGCAGACGATGTAGTTGCCGTAGGAGTCCTTGAGGCCGGTGCCCTGGGCGCACTGGGGGGCCGTGGTGGCGTCCTTGCAGTAGTCCTGGCAGCCGGTGTAGGTGTTGAAGTTGTTGTCGTTGCCCTGGCAGCCGCTGTAGGTGAAGCTTTCGCAGTTCCGCGTCTTGGAGTTGTACCACCAGCGCTCCACGTAGTTCCCACAGGTCCCCGCCGCCCGCACCTGCCCGCACACGTACTCTGCAGCCACACAGCCATCGTCAGAGACAGAATAAGAGGGCTAGAGGAAAGAGGGGGGGGGACGTTTCTTGGGACAGCAGACGCCCTCGGTGACGCAGTCGTGGGTGGCGGGGCAGGAGGCGGAGCCTGAGCACTGGAGGTTCTTCACCCCGCTCGAGTCCTTCAGCGGCTCACCCGCCTCGCACACCACTGCAGGACACCTTGAGTCAGACTGGGACTAAAAGGACTGGGGGCTGACCTTTGGCACAGAATGCCTCGCAGTGGGACTGGCTGAGGAAGTTGTTGTAGTTGCCGCCCTGGCCGAAGTAGGTGAAGGCCAGGCAACGCTTCTCCGTCTCATCGTAGTACCAGCTGGAGGGGTTGAGGAGGATGAAAGAGGGGCCATTTTGAGGGTAGATAAGAAAGACCGTGAGTAGGTGACGGAGGAGATGCCGTCGGGGATGCCGGGGTGATAGTTGGTGCCGTCATTTTTCTGGCTGTCATAGGGGGTGCCGCCGGAGCTGGAGCAGACGAAGCCTGTCAAAGAAGCCTCCTTGGGGAGGTCTGAAGGAGGGAGGTATAGGGTGTGAGTACTGGCTTTGGGGCAGCACTGGGAGATGGATCCAATCTGAGTGCAGTCGTGCTGGGAGCCGCAGACGTTGGTGCCGGAGCCCGAACAGGTGAGAACGGTCGCCTTGAGGGAAGGCGGGTTGGCTCGGTAGCGTGGATTGCCTCGTTCGCAGGCTGCAGGGGTTAGTGAATGAGGGAGAGAATAAGAGAGAAAAAGGATGAGTGAACATTGTGAGATGCAGTAGCTCTCGCACTGGTCCTTGGTCTCGAAGTTGTTGGCGTTGCCCTTGGCGCCGCGGTAGGTGAACTTCTCGCAGTTGCCGGTGATGGGGTTGTGGTACCAGCGCTGGACGGTGCCCGAGCCCCGCGTGGGCGTCGTACCCTCGTCCACCGCCATGATGCACGCTTGGGCTGAAAGCAAGCCAAGCATTGTTGGTGAGTGCTGAACCACAAAAGGCCTGGGAACCTCTGGTGGGGCAGCAGAAGGCGGCGGTGGTCTGGCAGCCTTCGCTGCCGCAGATGCACTCGTAGCCGGGCTCTGTGATGGGGCAGGTGGAGTCCGCGCCCGCCAGGCAGGCGAACACCTGTCCGTTCACCGTCAGCTTCGTGTACTGGCCGTTAACAGGACAGTAGCCTCAATTCCATCCCCTTCGCTCCATTGGCGAGCAGGAGAGAGAATGGGGTACCATAGTTGACGCAGACGGGTCCGTCGACGGTGGGATGTGAGGGGGCGTTGTTGCCGCAGCGGCAGGTGCCGGAGGAGCAGTAGGCGTTGGGCCACACGGCGCTGCACTGCTTCGTGTACTCGCAGCCCGACTCACCCGGATTGATCTCTGCAATCACCTCCCTTTCCTCCTCAACTCCATCCAAAGGAGGGCAGGAACTCTGCCAGCAGTAGCCGTTGATCTCTGTGTAGGTGGAGAGGCAGACACAGCGCTTGGTGGAATCGCAGTAGGCGCCCCGCCGACAGTCCGTGGACTCCACACAGCGCGAGCCCACCACCACCGCTCAAACCAACATCCATCCATCCCCCACTTTACTCCTTACTCTGAGCTGGCCTTACTCTGTCGCTTAGCCCGCTGCCGTTTGCTCATGCAGCGGAGCTTCACGCGGTCGAACTCTTGACTGCCCGGGCACAGCCGCACTTCACAGCCCCTGAACATCCGAGCTTCGCTAGAAAACCCCTCTAGTGGCAAATTGAGGTCCTTACTGGCCCTTCAGGCAGTCGTAGTACTGCCGCTGGTTACTGCTGTCCTCAAAGGCCTCTTTCCACCTCTGCGGCTTCTCATCTGCGGCAGGGTGATTGGGGTCACCTTAGAAGAAGACAAGAAGAAAGAGGTTGAAACCTGAAGACTTGGCCGAAACGAGGCAGAAGAGGGGCAGAAGGAGGGTGGGAAGGAGGGCGGCTAGAAGCATGGCCTTAGTGGCCGAGGGTGGTGAGGTAGTGAATGCAAAGAGAGTCGGCCTTCCTCTCCCACCCCAGCCACGGCAGGGCCCTTCCTGTTGCTGCTATTAGAGGGGAAGAGGAGGGGGGATAGCTGCTGACCGCCTAATCCTTTCCTTGGAGACAATGAGGGGGCCGGGGACCCTTCGCGCCCAGCTTTGCGTAACCACCCTCCACCCCCACTGCCCACCGCCTCAAGTGCCGGGCAAATAACCGCCGCCGCTAACCACCGCCGATTCCGCCTCCCCCAATCCCATACCCCTTCACTTCCAAACCCCCTCCATACCACCAGCTCATCCTCTCCCTCTCACAGCCACAGCCCCTTTGCCTCCTCATGAGTGCTCTAATCTGGGGATGGGGGGAGGGAGGGCTGTGAGTAGGAGGCGAAAGTAGTGTGTATGCCTCTAGGGTGGATGCTGGGGGAGGGTGGAGGTTGGGAGTAGGGTGGAAGGGGGAGGAGTAGGGGTGGAGGAGGAGTTCCGTGTAGCTGGGCGGCTGAAGAACCGGTAGGGGTCACTCCGCCTCACGAAGAAGATCTTCAGCGGCTAATCTGCCCCCTCAGCCCCTTAGCAGACTTGGGGAGCACTTCCTGTTACGTAACCAAGCCTCTCATCGCTTCAGCCTCCTTCCAGGCCCTTTTCCCAGTCCCCAAAACAAAGAACAGCACCACTCCCACCACTTCACCGCCTTTTTCACCCGCTCTCTTTTTCAATTTATAGTATCAGAGGAACTGAGGCACTGAGCAATAGTACGGAGGAAGTGAAGGTATCAAAAAGCTTGAATACTTCAACTTCACTCGATATAAAGAGTATCACGAATGCGGTTTCGCGGTTTTGAGATAGTTGTCGTTTATTCGTTTGATGGACGAGCAGCACTGAGATACATTCTCCATTAGTGTAGACGGGGAAGCATACGAAGCCTATAAATTAATTATTGCCTTACATTTGGAGGAAACAATTGTTAAAACAAAAATAGATTCATATATCTCTTCCTCAATATGCGAAATTCTTTGCAGATTCTTTCTTGCAATTGATATTTTTTTAATCTAAATATAAATTCAGGTTTGAGAATATATTTTAAAGTACAAAAAATGAACAGTTTGTCCATTTATTTGTGATGTCAGACCTTGGCCCAAAATATGACTTCCTCCTAGAGAGAACGTTGCAATTTTTCCTAATACCTAAATTTTGTACCACTGGATGACCCAAAATACTATATTTGGTCAAATTTTTCACTTTTTCATGAACCACATTGAGCGCAGGGACTGGCCAAGCAGTCCTGGAAGGGGATCGATGGACTTGGAAGTTCCATCGTCCGCCCCATCATCACAGTCATCGGAATCATCGTCGGCGTCATCGCCTTCATCGGCGTCATCGTGCTCATCATCTGGGTTTCCCAGTACACCGACTGGGGATCGTCCGCCCGACGGAAGGCTACCGAGTGGAAGTACGCCATCAACAACTCCCGCTTCGGACGAGCTCTCCCCGGATGGCTCCCCTTCGAGGAGGACATCCAGCGAGATCCATCGCGACGAAGCACTGAGTCTTCGCGACCTCCGGCGACGTCGGTCCGAGGAGTCGCTGGACGTCGACTCGGAGCACAACGCCGTCATCATCCGCGAAGGCTCGAGGAACACGAGGCGAAGTCGGAGCCGACCCCTCAGCTTCAGCAACGACCGAGAGTCTCCCCGAACCCACACCACCCGCACCGGCCGGACGCCTTCGATCGCATCCAACTACTCTCGAGCCCCGTCGCGCAGTCGGTCCCGCAGTCGATCGTCTATCGGGTCGCGGCTTCAGTTCGACTCCGAAAGCGATCTCCGAACCAGCCATCGGTCGCGATCGCGAACGCCAGGCCCGAACGTCCCGATCCCAGCGACCTGGCGCCGATAGAACCCGACCGCGAACCCCACCCATGATATACCCCTATGTATACACTCTCTGCTACTTAGCCCCTGCCACTAACCATTGCCTGCTCCTTCTGCTACTGCCCAAGGGAGTACTTCCGGTCACAGTTCCTGTACCGGAAGTCCACTTCCCGGCCCCGGGCAGTGTGCAGACTTGGGAGTCCTTCAGTACCAGATCATGGTTCCGTTGTAAAGTGGCTGAGGGGTCTGGCCTGCCAAGGCCGGACCTCCTCAGTGTTGATAGAATGTAGGTGATGGTGTTACCTTTCCTCCACTGCTTCCTACTAACTTCCGGCCTCTTCCGGTTGTAACTATCTATATCCGATAATAGCTTCCGCCCAACTCTGCTCCCATCGCAAAGGCTATCAAAAGGGACTCAGTGTGCTCCTGTGCAGCACAGTGTATCACCCTCCCAGCCCCACTCGTGCCAGCAGCCTAGGTCCAGGATGCCACGAAGCAGGAAGGCGGCAGCCCTCTCTGCAGCCTCATCTATCGAAGCCCTGCTTCCATCGCTCCCCAGCTGCTTCTGGCTGGTGACCAGGTGAAGCTGTATGCAGATAGGCTCAGAAGTGGCCTCCAACTGGAACCAAACAGGACTCTGAGCAGAGGAGGGAGGGGGGCAAAATCAAAAGAGCTGAAAACCAGCTCTAGCGTGAAGGGCCAGCTGAAGTTCCGCTTTGCAGAACAGAGCCATAGGGTACAAGTTAGGGCTAAAAGCAATAATCAAAGGTTGTCTGGAGTTAGTGAAGCTGAGGTAAGTGAGAACTGTGTTATCACTCTGGGTATAACTGGTAACAGTGTCTCTGAGGTTACCGTCCTCCCTGGTGAGGCAGCCAATCACTACATGCCCGTCCCAATTTCTTGTCATTGTCATTTCATCTTTTAGTCATTATTTTCCAGGGGGTTAGCCAAGAGCTTGTAGACAGAGTTGAACTCCTCCATGGCCTTGCAGAGGCGATCATGGTTGCCGCAGATCATATCCACGTTGAAGCCCATCTGGTCCCACATATTCTGCAATTTCGGCAACCTACAGTGCCTGCTGCTCAAATGATCCAAGGAAGCTGGGAAGAATAAGGGTAAGAGGAGGGATAAAGATAGAGTACCGAGCCTTCGTAGATGCCGATCACTCGGCCAGCCAGCCCCTTGACGGTGTCGGGGTTGGAGAGGATGAAGGCATAGGGGTTGTACTCGCCGGCGAGGTGGGCATCATTCATCCCATCCACCCAAGCGATGGTCTCCTCATAGGCTGCCATGTTGGCCAGAAACGCCTTCACTGCAGAGGATCAATGAGACTGTGCTTTTCCAAATAATTGTGAAATGAGGAGCTACCTTGTCCCTTGAAGCAGGCAATGTCCCAGTTGGTGTGGAGGGATGGGTAGCCTTTGTGGTAGGAGTTCACCTCGTGGGTGATCTTGACGACCTTGCAGTTGAACTCGGCATTCACCCGGATCAGCAGCTTCTTCAGCTTCTCCAGCTCTGGCTTCAAAAAGCCCTCCTTCTGTTTTCTAGTCTCCAAAAGCAAAAGGTTTAGCCAGAGAGCTTGTAGATGGAGTTGAACTCCTCCATGGCCTAGGAGAGGCAATTCTGGTTGCTGCGGATCATCTCCACGTTGTAGCCCATCTGGCTCCACAGATTCTGCAATTTCGGCAACCTACAGTGCCTGCTGCTCAAATGATCCAAGGAAGCTGGGAAGAATAAGGGTAAGAGGAGGGATAAAGATAGAGTACTGATCCTTCGTAGATGCCGATCACTCAGCTAGTGAGCCCCTTGATGATGTCAGGGTTGGAGAGGATGAAGGCATGGGGTTGTACTCGCTGGAGAGGCGGGCCTCATTCATCCCATCCACCCAAGCGATGGTCTCCTCATAGGCTGCCATGTTGGCCAGAAACGCCTTCACTGCAGAGGATCAATGAGACTGCGCTTTTCCAAATAATTGTGAAATGAGGAGCTACCTTGTCCCTTGAAGCAGGCAATGTCCCAGTTGGTGTGGAGGGATGGGTAGCCTTCGTGGTAGGAGTTCACCTCGTGGGTGATCTTGACGACCTTGCAGTTGAACTTGGCATTCACCCAGATCAGCAGCTTCTTCAGCTTCTCCAGCTCTGGCTTCAAAAAGCCCTCCTTCTGTTTTCTAGTCTCCAAAGAAATAGGAAAAGCAGAATAGGACCTTTAGGTCATTGTAGGTCTGGTAGACCAGCACAGTTCCAGAGGGAGCCTTGGCGAAATCGTTCATTTTCACTGCTGGCAATGTCAGAAGAGCTTGGAAAATGGCGTTTGACTTTGTCAGCCCTGCGAATGTGTGGGAGCAGTGTTGAAAGGGGGGTTTGGCTAGCGCTTATAGGCAGAAAATGCAATCTTGCAATGAGACGCTAAATTCCGCCATTTTAAATTTAATCTTTTTTCACGATACTATTAATGACTGCCCAATTTTTCAATAATGTGTTGAGGCTTTTTTGTTTTTCTGCTTTGCACTGCATGAGGCAAAAGACTGCTTCATCTGACCATCTATCAACTTTAAAGCTCAAAACACAATGGCATTAGAACAATGGAAATTGCCTCACCATTCAAGAGGGGTCATTCTCTCAAATGCATCACTGTATGTGGTCCACTGTCGCTAAACTGCTGAGCACACAGACACATGGTAAGGTAAAGAAAGAGGGTGAGAGCAGGCCCTTGAGATTTGAGAGGGGATTTGGGGCTCAGGCACAGGAGGACATCATGGGAAAAGTGGGGGGAGGGGTGAGGTGTAGATTGTGCTTGCAAGCCCCTGCCCTGATGCAATCAATCATGGCATGTAATTTACGGCATGGCCTAGCTCGTCTGGCTGGCGCCCTCTTCCAAATCCAGACCTGCAACAGGAGCCCAAATAGCTGGCCAAAGAAGGCAGTTTTGCACCTAGCACCGCCTGTTATGCAGACCAAAGTAATTTACAAGCACCATAATTTACAGGCGCTAATTTAGGGGCCCTTAACTGGTGCCGCCCCGTGCTTCCGTCTGCTGCTGACCACCCAGACTGCTTCTGGTCGCTACTGTAGGTGGTCGCCAGACACACTCCCTGGCAGAAGCAGCAGACGCTCCCCCTAGCACCGCCTGTTTGCACCTCCCAATTTACAACCCCCATGCCCCAGAGGCTGCTCCTGACCCCCTCGAAATTTCTGCAAACAAACTATATTTCAAAAAAGGCCGCTGGTGGCCAATTGAGTTTGTTTGTTCTTTGGCTTCCTAGGCTCGGCTCCTGTTAAGACCAAAGCCCTTGGGCGCACAGCCGCCTTTGCCGCAGCATGCAGCAAGCAATGCTAATCCCGCCTATTTCCAAAAGGGGGCGCCCCTCTCCAAAAAGCTTTGCCAAATCTGACCCTCCTTTGTGCTTGGCTCCTTCCTCCAATGCTTTAGCTAATAATCTCAGAGTTTAAGTAAAAAATGGTAAAGAAAATTGCATTTGCCCAGTCCCATCCGCTAAGTGCCTACAATCGGTGATCTTTTAATGCACTTCATTCTTCGTTTTGTTTTTCACTTTTCTCTAGCCACACCAATGGACAGTGAAGGTTCACAGAAGCACTGAACAGAGTTTGGAGAAAAGGAGTTTTGCCTATCCGGAATTGGACATGGCAATGCTTGCGTATCACTGGAGCATGATCACAGGGGTTCAGTGCTAAGCATGGAAGCAATGTGGGTTTGAAAAGTGCGAGGCATGGAGTATATCACATCATCGGTAAGTGAATTCCAGAAAGGCACAATTCGATTTGTAAAGTGTTGTCTCCTTTGCAATGTTCCTGCAGCCTCCAGTGCACTTGACTTGTTTACTGCTTTTTAAGCCCAGTTGCTTGTAGGCAGTTGCTATCGGTGCTTGTGATTAGTGATTCTCAGTTGTACAATCTTGCATGCAGCAGCAAACTCTCGCAGCAACCCTGCCCCTGGGCCCTCGTGAGCATGAAAGGCGCCGGCATTAAGAACACCAAAACCCTGATTGCCTTTGCTGCCCAAGTATCTCACTTCTTCCAGGGAGCAATTAGGAAAAGAGGGGCATTTGAAGAAGATTCCTCTGGAGCAGTTCTCGCACATCGTGATCCAGCTAGGCTGCAACAGCATCTGCCCCCAAGGCGACATGGTCTACAAAGGCTACTTCTCCAGGTACAAGTGGGCCAACATGCTGGTGTGTGCTTTGCACTAGCCTGATGTTTCACAGTTGATGCTTCCAATATAGACAACTTTCTCACCCGCTCTTTGGGGCTTCAGACCTTGGAACCAGGACCTTTGCTTTGAAAATTGGGATTGCACTGTCCGCAGGAGGGCAGGTGGGTTCATTGAGGCACCGTTCAAGCGTGTCTAAGAGGGATTCTTGGGTGGTGCCTCAATGGCGGTGATGGCCCAATCAGCCAATAACTGACCTGTCCTGGTTCCATCAGGCCGGCCTGGTCTGGCCCCTTTTTTGTTCCCTCCCTCTCTTACCAATTCTCATTTTCATGTCATCCATCCTATCCTCTTGAAAAGATTGCAGGTGAACGTATGCCAGAACTTTGCCGAGCAATAGGGCTCTGCTTCTGCATTCTCACCCCCACTCCACGGATCTGTGTCAGCATCAACACCCTCGCCTACCTCTTAGAGGTCACTCTTTCTCTCTCTTTCTCTCTTTACTTGCCTTTCCAATTTATCAATTGCTCAGGTTTGACACAATTTGAGATTCTCTGGGAGCGTCTGCAAAAGGAGTACGAACAGATGCTTGTCCTATGCAGCAAGGATCAGAGCTGCAGCATCACATTTGTGTGCCACTCACTCACTGCCAAGGACCTCAAGAGTGACAGCATTCATATCACCAACAAAGCTGCCGCAGAGCACGCACAGGAAGCCCTTGCCCTTGCTCTGTGCTCTTGATTCTTACCCCCCTCTCCAAAAAGCTTTGCCAAATTCTGCCCTCCTTTTGGACAAAGCCAGAGGGGCCAGTGTGTGAGTGAATGTGTCTGTGTGTATGTGTGTAGTGTGCATGCATATTGAAGTGGAAAGCAAAATTCTGGCAAGCCACTTGGTTTGCAAATCCCATTTAAAAAAGGCCACTCATTGTTTATGCATTTTTCAATGCTTTGAGGCACTTTTGACGGGCCAGTCTTGCTCCCCTCCCCGCTTTCCCTCATCCCCTCCTCTCCTCACCACTTTATTCAATGCTTTAATGCTTTTCTTTGCTTAGAAGCGGGGTGTAAGTGTGTGAGGGGAGGGGAGAGGAGAAGGAAGAGGGAGGAGGAGGAGGGGTGAAGAAGGGCGCATCTGCATGCAATGCTAAGCCATTGGCCCTAAAGCCATCTTTTGCTACTTTGCTGCATTTTCGCTGCACTGCCTTTCCCCCTCCCTTCCCTCAAAAGGCTCCCCGCCTCTCCTCCTCCCCAACTGTGTGCCCCAAAGCAACACCGAACACTGCAATGCTTCACCCCTTGCCCATAAAGCTAGCTTTGCTGCTATCCCCAATCTAGATGCAGTATTTGCAGAGTCATATTTTAAGGCACTTTTGATGCAAGCTTTGAGGCACTTTGGTGGGTGAGTGTGAGGGGGGAGGAGAGAAGAGGGAGGAGAGGGGTGAAGGAGGGGAGCGTCTAGTGCCCCACTTGTTTTTGCTAGGGCTTCTGCGACAGTTTTTTCTACTCAAGCCAATTTGCTTAGTTTCAGCCACTTGCCCAAACTGAAGCCTAAGCTTTTTGTCTAAAGCATGGAGCATGTAGCCAGTCATCGCCAACCCGCTTACAATTTCTGCAGCACCAGCTCGCTGCGCTACAAGGTCCTTGCCTTTTACTTCCAAGTTTTTAGGCAGACATCTTGCAGACTCCTTCCAATGGCCCTTCTAAGTGCAGGACAGAGAACAGAATATTGGGAAGCATTTGGGTGCACATTGGCACCAGCACTGTGAGCTGCAGCAGCCACCTCATGTCTGTGCCTGCTGCCACCGCCACTATATTCTAGTCTTCCTCCTGCTCCTACTTCTCTTTGCTGCCATTATAGCCAGCCTCACTGCACATTTCACCCGCAAAACATCGCTTCTCTAATCCACAATATGCTTACTTGTACCCATCTCCAATTCCAATCCAACTTTTTTAATCAGCCATGATAATCAAGAGGCGCACTTCAATTTTAAATAGCCATTTTCACTAGTTTTTTCATCAAAAGCTATTTGTGCAAATTGATTTTCAATTCATCCATGATATTCTTGATCATTGATTGATTTTTGCGCGGGCCGAAGGCCGCCTGCCGCGGAGGGCAGGGCAGTCAGAGCTCCAAAGGCCGGGAGGGCATGGGTGCGGAGGCCCCGGAGCGTAGCCTAGCATGCGAAGCATGCTAGGCGAAGCGTAGGGGCCGTAGCACCCGTGCCCGGAGGCCGGAGGAGCTCTGGCGCCCTGCCTGAAGCGGCGGGCGGCCAAGGCCAGCTTAAGCAGTTACCCCATTTTTCGTCCGAATTCCGCATATATACCGGGGGGGGGTAGGAATTCTTCGTAGGAAAGTGTTCCATTAATTACGGGCCAACCGTTGGGTCAAAATTGATGAAATTTGGTCAGAAGTTGGCTCTAACACTCTAGTTTATTGTGCTAAGTTCGCGTTACAAAATATTAATATGTGCTCAAATGGCAGACGA
Organism: Ptycholaimellus sp. GST1_10; assembly: GCA_030248095.1. Lineage (NCBI taxonomy): Eukaryota > Metazoa > Nematoda > Chromadorea > Chromadorida > Chromadoridae > Ptycholaimellus > Ptycholaimellus sp. GST1_10. The sequence goes on along the minus strand of JASANA010003517.1, from coordinate 58,586 downwards.
TTAACTAAAGGCCCCCAAAAGTCAGGTTTGCAATTTAAAGTTTTTTCAAAAAAAATTGTATTAGTTTTTTGCATTTGGTTTTTTCACTGCAGAAATTACACACAAATTGGTCAGCATTAGCCACTACAATAATTTAAGTTGTGCTAAATTATTTCGGCTAAAACTATATCATTTCAACCAGTATTTCTAATTTTCTTTGTGGCATTGGATTCTGTGATGCAGCTGGAAAACTCCAGTCAAGCAGGCTCTGCACATTTCATTAGCCACCATTGCTAGCCACTAAACTTCAAATCCACAATTTATGCGACTTCATTGAAATTTTAATTGGTACGTTAGTCAACTGCTAGCAAAAATTGAGGCAATTTCAATGTGATATTGGTTCGTTAGAAGAAAAAGTGTTTATATGAAAAAACCGCAAATTACGAACCTGTTTTTTGGGTACTTTCAGTTAATCGTTTGCCATTTGAGCACAGATTAATATTTTGTAACGCGAATTTAGCACAATAGACTAGAGAGTTAGAGCCAACTTCTGACCAATTTTCATCAATTTTGACCCAACGGTTGGTCAGTAATTAATGGAAGATTTTACTACGAAGACTTCCTACCCCCCCCCCCCCCCGGTATATATATATTTGTCCGTTCGCGGCCAGTACTCCCCGGTTTTTCAACGAAATTGGCTGATTTTTTGCATGAAGGTCCGTCTGGGTGGTGGCTCGGGGCATTTTTTTGGGATCGACGCCATTTTGATTGGTTCTTGATTTATGGTCGAAAAACCTTGAAAATGGAGACCTTGAAATTCGAAAATTTTTCGAAAAATTAAATTTTACTTGTATTAATTATTGATTATTATTTAGATTGTTGTTTATCATTTAAATGCCTCAGAAACCCAAAATTGACCAATATCAATTTGTTACTGATTATTTTTGTTTGAGTCATTTCAATTTTTCTTGAGTTCCTTATTGTTCATTTCATTGCTTAACAAGGTAAACAAGGCCACGCATCTATTGGCTATAGCCGATATTTCCTTGTTAAACAAGCCCATATTTGTTGGCAACATGTTAAAATGAAAAAAGCGCCAAGATGCAAGAGGGACAAAAAAGATCTCAATTGAGTGTGATGACTTTGGGCTGGGTGCGATGAATGCATGGCAGCAAGGGAAGGGTTGGGGTGCTATGGTGGGGGTAATGAGCTGGGACTTGGCCGGAGCTAAGGTCAAAGGAGACAAAGAAGCCGTTGACCATGTACCTGGGGACCATGGTTATGGAGGGCTCAGGGAGCTCGGGAGCATAGATGTATGAGGGGGGGGGGGGGGGGGCAGGGGGGGGGCGCACACACGTACCACGTCGGGGGCAAAAAATTTTGCGTTTTGGGGGGGCGGGGGGCGCCAGACGTACCCACGTCAGGGGAAACTTTGGGATAGAGGGGGGGGGGGGGGGGGGGGGGCGACAGACGTACCACGTATGCCAAGTCAAAAATTTGCACCAGGCAGACCCACAAAATAAAAAATTTTCTGCCAAAAATTGACAATTTTTGGCATTATTATTCCTAGTCTCCTGAAAACTTTCCTTTGCTTTGCTAAGTCTTCTATTTATGTAGTTATATTCATATTATATTGTAGCTATATACCTATTGTTTGCAGCTTTATCCATGACAAACATACGTCCCTTCCCCTGAGACCCCCGCCCCCCCGCCCCCCCAAAAGCGCCCCCCCCCCCCCGCACCCCCCGCCCCCCACAGATGTACCACGTAGGGGGTACCTAGGGGGTACCTCGAGGCTGTCACTGGCGATGCTGTCATGGTAGTGGGAGAAGAAGAAGACTGGGTCATCAAACATCTTCTGCCAGTTGCAAATTTGGGGACCCTGTCCTGATACTTGTGGCACTGGTGAACAGAGCTACTAAGCTTGACGTAGAACTGGAAGTAGGTGCTGTGATACTGGAGGCCTTGTTGGCAGCTTTCTATGCAGTTGTTTTCGACTGGGCAGGGGCAGGGCTTAAGGGAGCAGCTTAAGGGGTATGGAGGTGGAGGCATGAGGCCAAACTGGAAGACGGTGGTGTTATTGTACTTCTGGGTGATGGCAAAGAGTGCGGAGGTGAGGGCACTGATGATGGTGCTGACCTGCATGCTGCTGCTGCATCTGTAGCAGAAGTGTAAAGGCAGCTGGATGAGATGCAGATGTGCTTGCTGGCAGTACTTGTTGAGGTGGCCCATCAGTTGGTGAATGTCATTGAGGAAGGCCTGCAGGGTCTTGTGCTCCCAGTCTATGAGGTAAAAGTTGGTGTTGTCAAGGTTGAAGAAGCCAAACTGGTGGTTGACAATGATGATGTTGTACTGGAACTTGCACCTGGAGTTGATCGTCTACTTGAGAGAGTCTCCTGCTGGGGCGCATGTACTGGTGAATGGGTGGTCTTGATGGTGGCCTTGTGACTGGGGCCTGGAGTGACGTAGTTGGCTGGAGATTCATGGGCAGAGGGTAGTCCTTTGGGGCCTGCAGATGTGGTTGTGAGTGGGTTCTCTGAGACAGACCCCATCCTCATCCATCCTGATCGAGATGCTGCAGCCCATCTTTTCTGCAATTTTTTTGGGCGTCATAAGACACCAAAGCTGAGCAAGAGAAGGCTGGAACCATAGTCGACGCAGATAAGAAGCACTCCGTGCTTGGAGACTGCCAGCATAGGAACTTCCCTGTAGTTGTAATCGTTCAACGAGACCACTGCCAGAGGACGACGGGAAGCCATAGCTCTCTCTAGTGCCCTCTCCAAGCTCTTTGCCTCCCCTCTGATTTGCTCAGACACAATCTGTGTGCCGCCAGCCAGTGCAGTAGTCTTCACTGCAGGACCAGCCTAGTTGTGGGAGCCTAAATTTGGTGGGTGTCATGCGTTGGGCATTGAAATATTTTTGAAAACATACGGGGAGCTTGTATCGCTTTGTGTCAATGGGCCCATGACACCCAACATCCATTTTATATAGAAAAGCCTCCAAGCTATCACAGCTGCAATGAGACTAGAAAATGCCAAAAATGCCAAAAAAGGTGCACTTGGAAGAGGATGAAAGGGAGCCTAAATGGCATGCACTGTAGAGGCAGGACTTGGGGAATTGTCAGAGGAGTCGGAGGGCTTGTCTTCTTCGGACTTCAGGTCCCAGAGATGGTCCGATGGGGGGCCGCAGCTGTGAGCGATGACTGTCTCATGCTCCACATACCCTTCATGGTCCACGCAGATTTGAGCCATGCAGCCCATGCTCTCTGCAATCAGTTGGTGTCATAGGATGGGTGTCAAGACAATTAGGAGAAGGTGAGAAAGGGCAAACTGTGATTGATGCATTTGAGCAAGATGCCATGCTCATTGAGTGAGTACTCGATGTACTCGAAGCCCCCGAAAGCCACGATGGCCAAAGGTGCCCAGGTTCGCTCTGCCATCAGTTCTTCCCAGCTTCTGCTTCAGTCCAACTGCTGCAGGCCAACGTTATTGCTGCACTTGCACAATCTGTGTGCACCACAACCACTACCGTAGTCTACCCTCTGGAACCAGCTAAGAGGAGGGTGTTCAACTGTGGGTGTCATGTGTCTGCTTGAAAGCATTACCAACTAATCAAGTCATCGGGTGTTATGAGATGCATTTATTTGTCAGGATAGCAAATGGTGCTGCTGCTGCTGCTTCTACCAAGCACACGGGAACAATCAACAAGAAGGCAAAATTTCGATTGACAATAAAAGCTCTAATAATGCCTCAAAAAGCTCTCTTCCAGAAAGGTGGAGTCACGAGAATGGGACCCTTCACTATGCTCCACAACACACCAATTTCTACCCTGACTGAAATGATGATCAGCATGCAAGTGAAAAATGAAAATTGGAAAAGAGATGCAAGAGTGCAACATTCAGTGCAAGAGCATGCAAAGAAAAATGTTCAATGGTGCAAACAAATTGTTCAATGGCTCAAAGAGAAAAAGAATGGCATGAGACGGGAGGCAAGGAATGGGTGGCATGCAAAAGGAAAGCAAAATTGAGCAAGGGGACTGCGGAATGAAATGGCCTGACAACTACTCATCATCAGAGAGCATCTGATCGTCCAGTCTGATATGAGGCTCAGGGTCTGGCTTGGGGAGGGGCATTGCGTTGAGGGCTTGGAGATGGCGGCGGTTGGAAACCATTCCGATCATGCAGTTGTGAACGAAGATACCCACATCCTGCTCAAACTCCACGTAGTGGGCCACCCAGCGCTGGAGCCACTGGTTACGCCTCTCTCCAATCCGTCCACTCCCGCAAAGCGCTTGCTGCAATCAGTGGGTGTCATAAGTCAGGTGTCAAGAATGTCAAGGCAGGCATATGCACCGAGAAGTGTGCGGTGGGGCCGATGAGCACAGGCCCGTCCCCGTCTCCAGCCTCCTGCTCAGTTTTGACGTTGCTGTCACCCTCCTCCTCATAGCCCTCCGCAGCACATATCTTGGTGGCGCCAATGATGATTTTGATGCCTGCAAAAGTTCAGGCATCCCATGACACCCATCCCATGACAACCATCATAAGGCAAAGTTGAGCAAACCTTGGATCACCTTGTACAGCTGGGGCTGCTTTGTCCACGAAATGACTGAGGTGAGTAGGTTGTTGACTCCTTCACAAGGATTGTTGCTGCCTCCGGTGTCATTGCGCAACAGCCACCCATACTGCAAGTCTCTTTGGGTGTTTTGAGTTGCCAATGCACAAAATGAGGCCCCACCTGAGACCAGGCCTGGAGCAGGAAGGTTGGAGGGGTTTCGCCATTGCCGACAAACATCTTCTGGAAGTACTTCAGGAACTTTCTCACGGCGGAATCTTGAATGTCGAAGATGGGCTCATCGTATTGCTCGAATCGCCACTGCCCATTGACCAGGGTGTTGAAGACCTCCTCATGGTGTAGGGGGGGGGGGGGGGGCAGGCAGCTGTGGGCTTTCAAGTAGCTGCAAGCCACGGGTGTCATAAGTCTGGTGCCAAGAATTGCAGTTGGAGAAAGAGCATAACCAATGGAGAGGCGGAATTTGTAGTCTTCAATGTAGCGCTGCTGCAGGCCCTCCATCTGAAGGTGGCGTGAGAGAATGCGACTGTGATGAAAGCCGCAGCTCAGCCACTGCGACTCCTCATAGACCTCAACGAAGGCTTTCACCCGCCTGCCCTCAAACTCTCCCTCTTCATCACCTTCATCTTCATCCTGTAACTTGAGGTGTCATGAGCTGGAGCTATAAAAATGGTGCCAAGAGTCCTGCAAAGTGAACCTCGTAGTCAGTGCAGTACTCCTTGGGTGCGTATGCCAGGCCCACCCAGTCCCGCAGACAGTGGGAGGCCTGTTGGCACTCGCGCTTGGTCTTGCTGGACATGAAGATCCAGGCACATGGAATGGCTCGCTGCTTCCCACCCACCCCCGGTTTCACTGCCACAATGGTGACAATCTGAAATCAGTGTCATGCATCGGTTGTCTTGTAGAAGACCTAAAAAAGGCAGAAAACCTGATAGTAGATGGTGGGAGAGCTGTTGAAAGTCCCATCTAGGAACCAGGTTTTGGCCTTGTGGAGCACGTTGCAGCTGAAGTGCATGCCCACAATGATGATACGCCGCTGCCCTTGCACCCGCCGTGCATACGCCATCTGCTCCTCACCTGCTGGATGCTGGAGCCACTCCTGCTGGCCCTCATCATACACCTGGTGAGGTTTGGAAAATACCTGCCCAGTGTGGTGCCACACTCTTCCGCCCAGCTCCTCACATCCTCCCCCAGCTCCACACCCTTCAGTCAGTAGTCACTGCAGTACTCCTCTTCTGCTGCTTCCTTCATCCCGCTGACCACTGCTTTGCTCACCACATCGGCGTATGATGGCTTGGGCTGGGCATCGGCTGTCGGTGGAGAGGCGCGTGAGGAGAGAAGAGATCCCACCTGTTCCTTCACCAGCTTCACCGCTTCAGCCAAACCCGCTGTCTCCCCACTGGCTTTCTTGGGTGTCTTCAGGCAGTCTGGGCAGGTCACCTCGACGCAGGCATGGGCAAAGGCCTTTGCCAGCTTGGAGTGTGGCTTGCATTCCAGGGGCTTTTCCTTGATGAGGCAGGAGAGGTGGCTCCAGCCGCCGCAGGCACTGCAGCACTGCACAGGCACTGCTTTTTTTTTAGCTTGCGCACATGGTTCGTCCAGTTCTAAAAAGTAAATGAAATGTGCGCGGGAATGCAGCGATGCAAACAAATGGCCGGCAAATGGGACAAAATACCATTTACAAATTGGGTCCGTAGGAAATTTGGTAAAACCGTGTGAAAGCAAAATGCCACCGTATCTGAATGGGTCACAGTCCCTAGGAATTTGTCGATCCTGAATTGTCGTTCATGGTCCTGTTGTAAGCGCTTGTTCAGATCCGTCTCACCCAAAGTTGACTTCCAGGATAGGTGGCACGGCATCTCTTGTCCCAGCACCGTTCTTCTTGCTCACCTAAAGATCAGCTGCTGATTTTCAAATTGTGCTAATTAGAAAGACTACAGTTACTGATTGAAGAAGTGCCATATACCAAGCAAAGCATTCTCCATGGCAAAAATCAGACAAGCCAAATCCCACCACCATTTTAGCATCTTATAGTTAGGAATCATGGTTACACTTACGTCAGATGCTGACTGAAGGCAACTGAAAGTCAGCAAACCATCAAGGTCACAGCTGGTGTCATATGGCGTGGGGTTGGAAAAGGCAGGAAATGGCAGATAATTGCTAGAAAGGGGCATCATACCTTGCTCAGGAAGAGATCCAGTCCACCGGAGATGGTGTGGGCATCCTTGCCTTTGGACACCAGCTCCACAGCGAGGCCAGTCCCATTGTTTTTTCTTTTTTCTTTCTTTGTCACTGTACAGGACGAGAAATAACAGGCCACAAACAAGGTGACACTGATCACAAGTCAAAGATCAATGTGCATCAGGTTGTCTCAGCAGGATTGGCGTTGAGTTTTCTTCTGATGGCCCCCAGGAAGGCCCTCCGCGTCCCCATCGCTTCCCCCGCCGCAATAGCCGTCCACCAAGCCCCTACCCGCCCCGGCCACAGATCACCCTTGCCTCCAGCACCTGCGCTCATGGGGGCAAAATGGTGCTGGCCGTAGAGATTTGAATTTATGAGTGGGAAGAAGACTGGATGGCCATGCCAGGAGTACTGCTGGGCCACTGACGGCGCCTCTGAGGGGGCAGAGAGGGCAATGCAGACTCTGAAGCATTTGTGTAGGAGGAGTAGGTCGGCTATTATTCGTCTCCTTCTCAGAGACTCCAAGCCCAGAAAGGCCAAGCATGCAGGGTAGCCCTCGCGGGGGAAAGGGATGTGGCACCTTCTGTATATGAAGTGGGTAAATTTGCGCTGTACTACCTCTACTCTTGCGCTCTCCAAGGCTGTGCTGGGGGCCCAAACAGAGGATCCATACTCCAGCAGGGGGCGCGCGTAGGTGGTGAAGGCAGAGGTGAGAAGGACAGAGGATGCAGTATGAAAGGCTTTCTTGATTAGGAAGGTTGTATGTGAGGCGCGGTTGCAGGCGTGGGTGATATGGGCGGCGTATTTGAGGGATTAGCCCTGGATCACGCCCAGGTCTTTGACGCCAGCTGGAGGGGCCAGGGGAATGAGGGAGCTGTTAATAGAGTATTCTGGGCAGACGCCTGCCCCAATCCTATAGCGTGTGCATTTGTTGGGTGCTAGGGAGAGCTGCCAGGCTGAGACCCATTTCTCCAGGGCTAGGGTTAGGGAGGCTGGGCAGGCGGCGGCCAGGCGCACATCATCTGCGTAGGCCCAGCCCCCGAGCCCCTATTGCGGTCGTCGTCCGACTTGAAAACGTACACATACACGAAGAGCTTGGTGCCTTGCTGATAGTTTTTCACGAGCCCCCCAGAAGCATCCATGTACAGGCGAACTTTGCCTGAAACATATTCACCAAGTTTAAACTGAACTGTTCTTTATTTGAACAAGACTGAACTAGTACTCATTAAACTGTACTGATTGCTAATGAAAGTGCACCTTTTTTCATCATTTCCTGCACTTTGTTGCGATGCTTGTCCGAGAAGAGATTGAAGCCGAACGGGAACATGTGGATGCCTTTCAACACGTTCCCGATCTCTGTTCCACTCCGCTGCAGATCACGGAGCTGGAGGATCTGGAACCAAGGAAGCATAAAGGAAATGAGCAAATGATGATGGGTTGATGAAAACTGGGTCAGGCTTCTCCTTGTTCAGGCAGTGCTTGGCCATCCGGGCGGAGTTGGCGGTGTTGATGTGGACCATGGCCCCTTTCTTGGCCAGCTGCTCCTGCTCGATGGCTTTCTGGGTGCAGTAGCTGGTCATATCGATGTTCTCATCCTCCATCGCCCACATGTCCTTCATCATCTCATAGGCATGCACCCGAGGCCTCAAAATTCAAGCTTATGAAACTGTACTGGCCTCTAGAAGAAATAGGGCAACCGTTTTGCAGAGCATGGCTTGTTGTTGGGACCCCAGGCTTGATGCCAGTCATGGCTCACCGGAGGCTCGGTGTGGCAGTAGACCTCATACTTGGAACCACACTCGCACTTGTACATGCAGCGCATCCAGTGCTGCCCCTTTGGCCCCCACTGCCCAGCACCATCCATCATTGTCGCCTTCCCCTGCATGTAAGGGTAGCAGTAGACGTTGTACTGCAATTGTACCTCTCTTTAGATTTAAACTGTACTGATCTCTAATTGAAACATTGCCAAAATTGAACTGTCTCTTTCACAAACTGTACTGCTCCCAAATAAAAATAATAACCCATTTGACATTTGTGCCCACAATTTGACTGAAGTACTTGGTGAGCTGCATCTGCTTCCGGCCGGCCCCCTTGCCCCACTTCTGCATGCCAGATTCTAATATGCCATTTATCTACTGGAGCAGTAGAGAAGGTTGGAGAAAGAAAAGCAACTGATCAGGATGAGCTCCTTGGCAGTGACCGTGAAGGTGCCGTTGCTGGGTGGCTCTGGATCTTGGCTGTTGGGCGTTTCACTAGCTCAGAATCTATTCGTCTGACTGGCCCTCGCCTCAGGAGGTGGGGGCCGCAATGTGTGCATAGTAGCATGCGCAGTTTGGGTGAGGACACTCCCGGCAGAGAAGAAGCTGGTCATGGGCGGGTGATCGCACCTAGTAGACCTGGCCTGTGCTCAGTAGGAAAGGCGTTTAACTAGATGCAGAGGTGATAAATGCTCAAAGCTGAGGTCGCAGTCTTTTGCTGAGGGTGTTAAACATGAAAGGCAGTTAGTGCCCACTCACAGCCATCAAAACTGTTCTTCCTCCTATCGGGAACCCTAAGATTGGATAGGGGCACTCTGGGCGGGCAAGCGAGTTGGTGCTTGGAGGCAGGAGGGATGGTGAGCCTAGGCGCTGGTGTAGGAGGCATGGAGGAGCTAGGATGAAGGAACCCCGCGGGTGTTCGTGACGCCACCAGCCGCGAGGGAGACGAAGAGAGCAGAGGGATGTCGGGGCTCCCAGCGACGATGCTCTCATGGACGAAACTGGAGAGCTCTGGCAACCCGCCTAGCGCAGCCCGATTGAACTCTGCCCCAGCACCCACGCCCTCCTCCAGATGTAGGAGGAAAGATGAAAGCATCCATGACCGAAAGAGAAGGAGAGAGGAATGGAAGATACCTTCCGTTGAAGGCTCCAACATGGACTCCTCGTAGTCCACCAGGTAGGAGACGTTGTAGTCCACTAGGCGGGGACAAGGCGTCACCACCGATGGTGTGGAAGAAGAAGAAGGAGCAGAGCCCGGGGCAGCCACCGATGCCGAGGGACTTGGAGAGGAAGCCGGGGGAGGAGCAGACAACGACGAAGCGACCGCAGGGCCAACAGGACCTTGGCCCTCGGAAGACGGCAATGAAGCCTGGCGGTGCCCCGGCCCTCCGTCACCACTTCCCGCACCATGGACTTCAGGTCGTATGCCTGAGACAGGGAGTAATCGGGAAAAAACCTAGGGAAAAAGAGGAAGCGGAACTGGATGATATTGATTGTGCACCGCCAACATCGTAGTGGCCACAGCACTATCCGGGATAGAACTGGGGTCCTGAATCTCCCTGAGCACCCGCATCACCACTTCCTCCAACCGCTCCATCACCACACCTACAACTAGACCCAGGCCGGAGGCCCAGGTATGCCAAATTCACGTCCTGGGGGGAACACTGAAAAGAAGGGGGACAGAAATAGACACACAGTACAAATAATCAACTCAGTGGGACATTGCCTCATGCCAAAGACCAGCGGCAAACCTGAGGAGTCAGGGGACGCACACAAGGCCATGGCCGAGAGAGACAAAGAGGAATGACATCAGGTATTGTAGCCAGAAGAATGTAGGGCCCAGAACCAGCCTACATTCCCTGGGCGTACAATGCCTAAGTCTTCCCAACAGCCACCAGCCGAGGTAACGAAGAGTTCTCAAAAACCAACTAGTTACACCAATCTACAGCACTTTTCCATCTGCCACATTTCTGCAGTGGGTTGCAAGTGTGTATAGTGTGCACCAAATTAAGAGACCCAACAATCCTTGACCAATGAAGGCAAAAGAGGGCGATAAAAATGGACAGCAATAAACCTCCTCCCCGATGGACAAAATCAACAGCGGCAAAATAAAGACCAAAAGTGTCACTGGTAGAATCTAAAGCAGTCACTGAGTCAAGCCTGAGAACCGTAAAGATGGAAATAGAGACAAGGGAGAGCATTCTGAAGGGATCAAAAATGGGGAAAGCAAGAGGCAAGATGGGCATGAGGAAGAGTAGGAGGCAAGAGGAGCTGGAAAGGGCTGGAAGGCAAGGGGGACCTAGAGGGGGCAAGCAGAGTCATAAATGACAACAACGTCGTCATCTGCCTCTCTGGCCACTGCAACCAGAACTCTTCAGCACCCTCAAGATGACAGACGCGAGAAAGGAGGCACTTGGGTCCCATGCTGAGCCCACAGAAGAGCTAGGAGAGGAAGCTGGGAGTGAAGCGACCTGGTGGTGTGCCAGAGCCGGATGAGTTGTCAGAGGAATCCAGTGCCCCTGCCGCCACAGCCATCTCCCACCAACTTCACCCCGGCACTCCCTGCCAAGTCCACAACTAGCCAGCCCTGCAGAGCAAGAAAGGAGACGAGAAACAACCTGGATGGCTAGGACTTGCTCCAGACAGTTGGAAGCAGAGCGGAGATGGATGCAGACGTCACCCAGAGCACGGACGGCTTCGACAATCTTGCGGGCGAATACGGCAGCAGACATCTCCCAACTCATCCACGCACCCTCCAAAAAACTGCCAAACTCTCCGAATGAGGCAACCTCACCATCCCCTCCCCTTCAGTACACAGACGCGAAGCCATACCCCACTGCCATTCCAGCACAGAGGCAGGCCAGCCGAAGAAGAGGCAAAGGGAAGGGGAGATCCAGTGGGGAGGGGAGGGCACATGCAATTATCAGCACACTCTCCCTCCCCATCGGAAACCCACCCCCCTGTTGAATAGGGTGCTGCTGACAGCCGAAGCAGGAGAGAGGAGGAATCACTGTAATGACACCCCCAAAACAACCCCTTGCCCATAACGACAACTCACCAGAAAAACTGGCCGGCCTTGATGAAAGGGAATGGAGGGGGATGAAATAGTAGGAAGGGAGGGCGCAAAAACACAATGGCAAGTGCCCCCGCCCTCTTACCAAACCCCCCCCCCCCCCCCACCCAGTTAGGCCCCAAATTCAGACGCCCCTCTCAGACAACACAATCCCACTGGTTAGGCAAGCCGCAACATACATCCACAGCCAACCAGATGCAGACGCACATGCGATGGCACTTCAGACGCTACAGAAGAGGCAAGGAATACAGCCAGGGGTGGAGTGATAAAATTCCAAAACACAGAACCTTTACTAAACCCAAGCTAAGGCTAAAGAGAAGCAAGTCCAGTGGGGAGAGGAAGTGGGAATCAGCTAGAGGTCCCACAGGTAGGCCTCCACAGCCTTCAGCTCAGTGTGAACCCATGGCTTCTTGTTGCCCTCCACCCCCGTCAGCACACCGTGGTTGCTTCCCAGCACCTCCTACAGCCCCTAAGGCTACCCCTCGGACAACTCCCCGAAGCCCCCCCCCCCCCCCGACTACCCCAGGCAGGAACAAAAAGGCTGAGGGGGAGAGAGAGAGAAGTGCCAGGAAAGGAAGAGCTGAAGGACAAACTGAGAAGATGTAGTTCAATGCCTCGTCCAGGTGGAGCTCCCACATGTGCATCGCCAGTCCGGCGGCGACCATTTGGGGTCAGACGGTGACCTTGTGGCTCACTATGTACACATTGCCCCTGCCCTGAAGAAGAAGAATTCTACCTGGAACAAACACAGTGGAGCAAAAAGGGGCGCATACGTTCATGGCATCCCGAACGAAGGGAGAAACCTCCTTCAGCAGTGGGAGAAGGCAGAAGGGCTTGTCCTTGGGCACCTTTTTGAACATGGTCTGCAAGACAGTTGTAGAGCCAGGGACAGGAGAGAAGAATGACGAGAGAAACAGGCCGGTGAAGGTGCCACGCTGCCTGTGCAAGGAGGCGCCCAAGTCCCAGAGGACGACCATGGCATGAGTAACATTCAGTGCGTGGGTGATGTCCGGCTGCCGCAGGACCCAAGCTGGACCAAGAATCAACCGGCCTCCCAGCAGGGAGCCGCCGCCCAACTTCTCCACCGCTCGGTGAGCCTCCGACACCCACATCTCACTCCCCTGCTATTACTATTGAACTCTCTTCAACTCAGCTCAAAGCCTAAGCTGCCAACCACCCCAAAAACTGACGCGAAAAGGCAAGGAAGGGGACGATGGATAAGGAGGGGCCAGGCTGGGCAAATGAAACAGACTTAGGCCCTGCTAGCGAGCTGCTATAGGCCAGCTTGGACACACCCCCCTCACTAGCATAGCAAGGGGAAGAGAAAGGGGGCGTGGAGTTGGCTGGGGCAGGCCCAACCAGATGTCTAGCTCTGGCACACCAAGGGACAGCCCTTTTGAGCCAACTGATACCCCTCCGCCTGCACCCCCAGGCCTGCCCAAGCAAAATGCAGTCAGCCATAGAGGGAAAGGTGAGAAACAGGCTGGGACACTGAGAACCTTGCCCTGCATTGTGCCCCACCTTCAGCATAAGCTAATCACTCCCTGCCTTGCCGTGTGTCAGTCAAAGGGAGAGGCACTTGTCAAGTAGGCACATGAGAAGTAAAAAGCCGTAAATCAGCCAAAACAAAATAAGCAGTCAATGAGAGAATCTGCGATGCCCCAACAAGGCATGCCAAGGACAAAGAGTCAATGAGTCGATGAGGAACAAACTTGGGGGCATGAGAATGAGTGGGAGTGGGTAGGGCGAATGAGACGGAGTTGGACAAGAGCACCCAGCGACGCATCCTCGGAAACGCATCCAACCGCTCACGCCCAGCTCCCCAGTTCATTACTAAAATTTCTCCCATTCCCCTCCCTATCCTTATCAACGCCCCGCAAGAGGGACCTAGAAGGGGCAAGCGAGCAGGAGAGAACCAGGAGAAGAGAGAGAGGCAGGAAGAGCTGGAAGTTGGTTAGCAGCGACCAGGGCAGTGCCAATCATCCCCCACCAAAGCTGGACCAGCCACCAACAGCACTGCACCCAAAGCGCCACCAGGTACCTAATTCGCACCATCTGCAAGCCATTCACCCTGACAAACTGTCACCAGAGGTACTTGTCGTAGAGGCACATTCCAATCTTGTGTAGGGCGAGGGTGGCGAGGGGGATGACGACAAAGACCGCAGCTCCTTCCAGGTCCAGGTCCACAGAGTCTCACCCTCCTTCAAAGGCGCTTCGATCTTCGGCAAGGCAGGCAAAAAGGGAGGCAAAAGGGGAGACCTTCAAAGGCACTTCGATCATGGCGAGGGGGTCCATGTCGATGAGGGCATAGCCATAGCAGTCCTCCTCGCACATGAAGTTGCACAGCTCCGTCTCTGGAAGCGGATTTGATGGGCTTTTTGGGAAGTTAGGCAGGCACAAGGGGAGGCTAGCCGTTCATCTTGGAGCAGCCGCACTTGGTGATGATCGTGAGGCTGCATAGGTGGTGTTTCTTGCAGACAGCGTCAATGAACTTCTCGTTAACCTCAACGGTCAACCTCAATATTTGCCGAGTACATTTGGACCTAAAATTTGCAAAAAAACAAGTATATGGCGCAGAGCGCAATAGGTGACCGCGGAGCTTCCCCCCCCCCCCTCCTCCACAACTTATTACCTTTAAGCAAAAAAAGTTTGTCCAAATCCGTTGAGAATTCGCCATTTCTCAACATACCCCATTTTTCAAAATTTCTACCCAAAAAAGTAATGTTTCAAATGCTCCGGGACCAGTTCCACCCCTCTAGATCTTCCTAAACTGTTATTACCTTTCAGCAAAAAAAAGTTTGTCCAAATCCGTTGAGAATTCGCCATTTCTCAACATACCCCATTTTTCAAACTTTCTACCCAAAAAAGTAATGTTTCAAATGCTCCGGGACCAGTTCCACCCCTCCATGCTGTTGAGATGGAAAGTTCTTGCTACACTATCTGTATCAGCTAAGGGTGGGAAATATCCATGTTGCTCCCAACAAACAAAGTCAAATTTTCTGCTGGACTATGCTGTTGAGATGGAAAGTTCTTGCTACACTATCTGTATCAGCTAAGGGTGGGAAATATCCATGTTGCTCCCAACAGACAAAGTCAAATTTTCTGTTGGACTATGCTGTTGAGATGGAAAGTTCTTGCTACACTATCTGTATCAGCTAAGGGTGGGAAATATCCATGTTGCTCCCAACAGACAAAGTCAAATTTTCTGTTGGACTATGCTGTTGAGATGGAAAGTTCTTGCTACACTATCTGTATCAGCTAAGGGTGGGAAATATCCATGTTGCTCCCAACAGACAAAGTCAAATTTTCTGTTGGACTATGCTGTTGAGATGGAAAGTTATTGCTACACTATCTGTATCAGCTAAGGGTGGGAAATATCCATGTTGCTCCCAACAGACAAAGTCAAATTTTCTGTTGGACTATGCTGTTGAGATGGAAAGTTCTTGCTACACTATCTGTATCAGCTAAGGGTGGGAAATATCCATGTTGCTCCCAACAGACAAAGTCAAATTTTCTGTTGGACTATGCTGTTGAGATGGAAAGTTCTTGCTACACTATCTGTATCAGCTAAGGGTGGGAAATATCCATGTTGCTCCCAACAGACAAAGTCAAATTTTCTGTTGGACTATGCTGTTGAGATGGAAAGTTCTTGCTACACTATCTGTATCAGCTAAGGGTGGGAAATATCCATGTTGCTCCCAACAGACAAAGTCAAATTTTCTGTTGGACTATGCTGTTGAGATGGAAAGTTCTTGCTACACTATCTGTATCAGCTAAGGGTGGGAAATATCCATGTTGCTCCCAACAGACAAAGTCAAATTTTCTGTTGGACTATGCTGTTGAGATGGAAAGTTCTTGCTACACTATCTGTATCAGCTAAGGGTGGGAAATATCCATGTTGCTCCCAACAGACAAAGTCAAATTTTCTTTTGAACTATGCTGTTGAGATGAAAAGTTCTTGCTACACTATCTGTATCAGCTAAGGGTGGGAAATATCCATGTTGCTCCCAACAGACAAAGTCAAATTTTCTTTTGGACTATGCTGTTGAGATGGAAAGTTCTTGCTACACTATCTGTATCAGCTAAGGGTGGGAAATATCCATGTTGCTCCCAACAGACAAAGTCAAATTTTCTGTTGGACTATGCTGTTGAGATGGAAAGTTCTTGCTACACTATCTGTATCAGCTAAGGGTGGGAAATATCCATGTTGCTCCCAACAGACAAAGTCAAATTTTCTTTTGGACTATGCTGTTGAGATGGAAAGTTCTTGCTACACTATCTGTGTCAGCTAAGGGTGGGAAATATCCATGTTGCTACCAACAGACAAAGTCAAATTTTCTGTTGGACTATGCTGTTGAGATGAAAAGTTCTTGCTACACTATCTGTGTCAGCTAAGGGTGGGCCGCCGCTGCTCCGCAGTCAAAAATTTCCTTGAGAAAAATGAAAAAGGGAGAGCATTTGACGGGCAACAGTTGACAGAAGGGAACTTTAAGAAGGAGGACGCTACGAGAGGTGCGACTGAAAAGGGGGAAGCACCAGGTGTCATTGGACACTCAATGAGAAAAAGCATACCCAAAACCTTGGAAATACTACTTTTGCCTACAGAAAAACGGGTTCCTAACAAAATGATAAAGATTGTCACAGACCATTCTTATGTAAACTAATAAAATAGAAAAAAAATAATGAGCTTTTTCAGGACACTGCTAAGTGTAGCTACTTGCTTACAAAAAGCTGGAGAATGGGTTGCAATATGTATTTATCTTTGTTGTTAGTGGTCTGATTGGAAAAAGATACCCTTAATGTCTTAATGCATGATTAAGATAAAAATACATAAAAATGCCAAAATATCTCATCTTTTCAGGTTAGACATATCTTTCCTGGTCAAGATTTCAACATTCTGAATCTTTTCTGTTCAGCCTAAACTACAAATGGGCACATACTGCTTCTGTTGCAATAACTCCTCAGGAATGCTTCTTACACTGACTTCAGGTCAACTCAATCTTACTTACTCTAGTATATCTCAGTCCAAATTTGCTTGGAGCAAAAGCAGCATACTCAGCAATGCTCCTCCTGCTGCTACTTGCTTGACCAGGGACCTCTGGCCATGATATGGTGGTTCTTGATGGCTCAGAGATAAAGGTGAAAATCCTGGCTTTGTTTAATCAATGTTGACAACTCAGACATGAGCTGGGCAGGCACCAATAGCCACATTTGTCACAGATCCACTATTCAGCTCTGTCACAACTGAAGGACAGGCAAAAGTGAGACTTTTCTATTGTGCTTGGGAGTCTGACCAATACTAAGCAGCTTAGAGGATAATCCTAGAAGCTTAGGGGAAATGGGTTCCAGCAAAGCATGAAGTGACTTTCAAGGCAAACATGCCTTGCCAGGGTACATATAGGCAACCTAGGACAGTATATAAGGGTCCTCAGTGAGCCCAGAACCTTTTCAGGTTATGCTGGGGAGGAAAATGTGAGCATAACTGTCCTTAGGACCAATTGGTCTCAATGCTGGTCCTTAGTCCATAGTACCAATGCTGGTTCCCATTTCCCCTAAGCTTCACAGGATTATCTTTTTAGCTGATTAGCTTTGGTCTGACTCCCAAGAACTATATAAAAGCCACACATCTGCCAGTCCTTCAAATGTGGCAAAGTTGAAGTGTGGAACTGACTTTTGTGGCTTTCTGGAGCCTGCCTAGCTCTGCTACTTGAAGGATGTTCCTAGCTGCTTGAATAAAGCTAGGACCTTCACATTTGCCTCTGGGCAAATAAGGTAGATTATATCAAGGCCAGACGGCCCAGGTGATGCAAGGAGCAGCAGGAGAAGCACTGCTAAGAATTCTGCTTTTGGTCCTTAGGAATTTGGGACTGAGAGATACTATAGGAAAATTGTGCAGATCTGAATATAGTGTAAGGAGCATTCCTGGGGATTACTGTGGAAGAAGACGTGGAAACTGGGCAATCAGCTCTGGTAATTGCTGATAAAAAGTGTCGCAGCATTTTTCAGGTTACCTGAATCAGTGTCATGGGCACATGCTTACACATCTGGCGTCTATGCACTGCCAGGGGGCACCTGTAGCACTCCAATCCATCCCCCTCACCCCCGACCCATAGCTGAGGAAGCCCTGGCCACTCCCCCTACCACCTGCAGCCTCTCTTGGTCCCCCTTCCACCTCCCTCTCCCTATCCCCTTGTCGGGATCTCCCCTCCCTGCCTGAGTATGATGCTGTGGATGCTTGCGAGTGCTGCCCTCCGATGTATAACTGATCCCCATCATGGATAAACGCTACCGCTTCCATCCGGCCAACAACATGGGAAAGATGACATTGCTGGCGCTCATGGTGCTTATCTTTGGTGCAAGCTGATGGATTCTTTGCCCTGCGAATGAGACTGCGAAGCTGCCAGTGACCCTACCACCCCCCTACTGACCAGCTCTTAGCTGTGCTCACAGCCAAAAGCACGATCAAGGAGGCTGTACCTGGCTGAACCTGACCCCCCCCCTTATGGATCGTATGCTACTGGGCATCCTCCCTAAGATCCGTACACATATGATGGCGCATTCTCCAGCTACATTGGACGATTTCATTCAGACCGCTCAGCAAGTGGAAACAATGATGCAAACCCAAGACCCACATTTCATCCAACAAGCAGCCATCAACACCCTCCAAGGAGGCAACCCTGGATCCCAGCCGCAATACCCACCCATAGGGCCCCAGCCAAAGAACCAACAGGCACCAAATGACCAGTTTGGCTCATTACGCCCATAACTTTGATCCCCATGCCAATTAGCCCCACTGGAAACTACTCTCTTAAACCATAACTGTACAAGGCAACCAGAGGCACTATACACATCCGAAACAAAAACGGGGGGTGAAGGAGACGGCCTAAGCAGAAACGGCGCTGCCTCCCTGCCTGCCAGCCCCATTCCCCCCTCCACCGCCCTTCTTCACCGGCTCCTCTTCCTTGCTCTTGTCCTCCCAACCACAGGCCATGACAAGAAAGCCCCTGCTGGGTGGCAAATCAAAAGAACCTCTTGAGGTGGCGGACGGTGAGGAGGACCACTGCTCCACTGCACCATCTGGCGTGGGGGTGGCTGGCCCTCATCCTGAGAGGGCGGGAAGTAGTTCCCATCTTTGTCGAAGGAGCCATTGGAGGACATTACTGCTTGTGCTATTAGAGGGGTGTACGCTGTGCATGTGGAGCAGTGTGAGTGGTTTTGCCAGCTGTTTCAGCGCATATCGGTTGGCCCCTGCCAGGCCTTGCGCACTTGGCCTTGCAGATTTTTTGCCTCAGTGTAGCTAGCACCCTGTCCAAGCACTCCCTTAATCAGGCCCTCAATCCACAACAATCTCTCTATCACCCCCTGAATCACAATCTGGCCGTAGAGTCATTTCAAGCTTGGCAAGGCTTTCCCAAGTCCACTCTCCAACTTTCCGTTCAACACGAGTATTGCACATTGCACTACCTCCTACAGGCCCCCACTTCTATCCAGCCTGAAACATAACCTCACCGAGTAGTGGTGGTTCTCCCGCCCACCCTACCAGGAGCAGCTTGCGCCCCCGCTTTGCTACTGCCCTCCTCCTCTCCCCATAATTCCAACCTGGCAACAAAACTCAACTAAGCTTGATGGGGATCCCTCAGAACCACCTTCCAATTTTTCTTTCAACAGAACCATCGCACATTACTCCTGCCATTGCCTCGCCCCTCTCCTGCACTGCCTGAAACACAGCATGAGTAAGTAGAGGTGGTGCACACGAACAGCTCAGGGGGTGCAGTCAGTAACTGGTCAAATAGACCATGAGAAACTATTCCCAACCAAATTACTAAAGCACTTCAAATCCTGCTGCATTGTTCAGAAGTAGCAAACCCACTGCCACTCCCATGCCATCCATCCTCCACAGCAAATGTGTATTTCCATTTGGCCTTTAATCTGAGACCTCCAAGAAAATATGACGGCCATTTGACAGCTCTCCACCGCTGCCCCACATTCTTCCACCTGTGCTTCCTTGCTCTTTTCCCCTCTTCAAATTTTCACAAGACTCTTCTCCGCCACCAACAAATAGCCAAACAAAAAGGAAGGCTCAATTAGCACCAATGAAACAAAAAGGGAACCCTTATCATGGAAGTTCCTCACTTCGGACCTGAGCAAACAAATGGGCAACCAGAAATAAGAAAAATTCAAAGGCAACAATTGAATATCAGTTCCCTCCGCCCCGCCTGCAATCATAGCTCTGACCTCCCATATTACCCTCAGCCTTTGGAAAGTTACTCAATCGCTATCCTCCGAGGAGGAGGGAAGTGGACGCTTGCACATAGATCGCTGGTGTTGAAGGGGCAGAGAGTCTCTGACGCTTGGCGAGCCTCCCCTGCTCGTGGAAGAACTGGAATCGGCCTCCTCCCCACTCTCCACCACAATCTATAACCCCTGCGAGTTGCGAATCAGTCCCTCAAATGAGAATTGACACCTGAAGTTGCCCGACGGAGATCGAAGAGGAAGATGAATTCAGCCGGACAGCATCCTCCTGAATGACAGCATCCTTGATGCCTCCACCATCGTTTTCTCCAAACCACCCTTTACAGTGCCCAACTGCAGGGCATAGGGGACATTTGCACCCTCTTCACTGTGTGCAGACGAGCCGGTGCTAGGAGACATGGAGTTGGTGGATGTGACGTCAGGCTTGGAGACCGTCTGGGGGCAGCGTTTCTTCTCCACCAGCCCAGGGCCTTGGCCTAAATGACCTACCTCCATGCTGAATCCTCTTGGAAAGGAAAAAGCAGGAGGATAGAACCGAATCGGACCGGCGGGCGACGGTGTCAAAGCCCCCGCCCTCCCTTTTGCAGTCCCCAGAGCTGGAGCAAGCGCTGCTCCTCCTCGCGCAGATGTTCAGCAGCTTTGGCCTTTGCCTTGGGAGCCTGCAATGAGTAGGACAGCCTAGGATTAAAAGACCTTTGCGGGTCAGACAAAGCAGATTGGTATACTTGAGACAGATCCACCCATTGGTGACCCCCCCTAGCCTCCTTCCGCATCCTTGACAGCAACGAATCTCCCCTTTGGCTCGACATGTCCCGCAGAAGCTTGTCACCTTGGTTCCCTGTCAAACTCAGACACTACACCCTTTTCTACTCCCCTCAAAAAGGGGCTCTCTAGAAAGCGACTGACAGTGCTATCCTGGGAAAGGTTACCAGTTGGCTTCGGGGATACAGTAGAAGCAGTCGTAGGCGCAGCACCTCCAGCCAGCAGTAGCAAACCCACCGCAGCAGCCGTTGTAGAGGAAGACGGAGAGATCTCCGAGGAGGCAGGCTTGCTGGGTACAGCGCCGCTCCCGCTGTTCACCTGACAAACACTACGACTCAGCCCCCCCATTCTCCTTGGAGCCCAACCTCAGGGCCATTCAGCGAGCCGTCGGTGACCAGGTTGTCCACCTCAAATCCAGTAGAGGTCGGAGAGGATGGAGCAGAAGCTGGCAAGGGTTCCCCATCACCGCCCGCCTGACAAACCCTTTAAGACTTACCCCACCTCTTCCGTTTCTGGAGATAGTGGGTGATTCCAACCGCATTGTTGTTGGGGGCACTGGGGCCAGTGATCGCGTCAGCGCTGTGGGCCGGAGAAGTGAGTGGGAATGCCGGCACCACCAGTGGCTCAGCCTCCTGCCCTCCATCCCTGATTTGCTCTGCCTTCAATCCCTTTCCCCTCACGAAATAGTGGCGGGGATCTCCTCCCAGCTCACCAGTTCGCCGGGGGATGACTGCCCAGATGTTGCACCAGTCTCGTCTGGCTCCCCCCGTTCCCTCTCCTTGTTCCTCGCCACCGAAGTTGGCCGGTGTCTCATGGCCTGTCGAGTAACATTTTTGTCACTAAGACCCAGAAACCGGAGTCCCAAAGAGAACACCGAATTGGAAACGGAGTGATCTCGAAGTTTCTGCCAGCTCAAATGCTGGGGAGAGTAAGAACAGGCAGACTATAGGGGTTATAGGGTTGGCCTAGAGAAGGAGCCTTGCAGCCAGCACCATTATCTTCGTCACCTTGCTGGTGGGAAGGTCTTAGAGATGACAGGAGGCTTCCTTGTTGCAGTTCTTGGTGAAGCGGAACTGGGGACTCTGAAGCAGCTGGAGTGCTGGCATAGCTATTCAAGAATGGCATCTGCTGGCAAATGAAGAGCCAGATGGGGTTCAAAGGGAGGCTGGAGACATTCGAGCTGTGGCTCCAAAGAATGCCTCGTGCTGGGCCTGGGGGAAACGCTGCTGGCTGTTGTTCGCCAACTGACGGGTCTTCTCCGCCTTCTCCGACTCCATCTTCTCCGACTCCATCTTCTCCGCACAGCCAGTCAAGCTGCGCTCTTTCTTCGTCTTCACGATTTCCTTCCTATCATTTCTCTGGCCTTGGCACTGGCAGTGCTGAGCGGTTAAAGACAAGCGAAGCGATGCTCTTCTCCATTTTCTCCCGCTTCAGTAGAGCCTGGTGGGTGGCTGGATGCTGACTTCGAAGGTCCAAACTCTGGCTGGAGGAGTCTGATCTGACGAGCCTGAGCAGGATGATGACGACAATAACAGCGGCGAGTCCAAGGAGGGAGACGAGCCAGAGGACGTCAAAGAGTCGGCGGAGGGCAAGCAGGCCGAGGAGGGCGAGCTGCACGAGCAGACCGCCATCCCTGAGCTGGCCGAGGAGAGCGCGCAGTCTGAGGAGCTGCAGCTGACTGAGCAGACCGCCGTCCCTGCACTGGCCAAAGAAAGCGCGCAGTTGGAGGAGCTGCAGCTGACTGAGCAGGTCGTGGAGCACAAACAGGACGAGGAAGATGCGGATCTTGACAATAGCAGCATTGGCATGCTCCTTCGGGTGGCTCCTTGCTGGACTTGTTCCTTCATTGGTGATTGGCAGAGTTGATATTGAGGCAGCTTTGCTGTGCGATGAGGAGGAGAGGGCGTCAAGTTGCGGGAGTGCAGACATTGTGCATGCCAGCCAGGAGTCTCCTCGCATTCTCAACTCCTCTCAGCAAGGCTCCTCCGACTCTCCTCAGCAAGGACTTTGCTGGGCATTTAGCTTTGTTGATGCTTTGCTTGATGTTGGAGATGGTGAAGGAGTTGGATGAGAGCAGTGTGAAGCGGGTGCGAGGACAGCGGCATCACAGTGGCTGCTATCAGCCCTATCCCTCCAAAGCCAGTTCACAAGGTGTCACTTTGCCAGACATTATGATTGGAAAAATATAGTTTGATTGAGAAGCTGAGGATTGTGCATGGGTGCTTGGTGGAGGAACTGCAGCAGGTTTTGGAGCTGAGCAACAACAACAGTGACAGCAGTACTCCAGTGCAGCCGGTGAAGTTCGTGGCTGGTGCGGAGGCCAAGGTCAAGGCTGAGCCAGTGGAGTCTGATTCCAGGGCAGATTCTGATGGCAGCCTTGGTCTCGACAAGGTGCAATTATTTTTGTTGCTTGTCGAATTTATTTGCCTTGAATGGAGGTGTGTCTAGGTCGAAGAGCCTGATCCAACCAACCTCCAACGTCCTCCAACCTCCTCCAACATCCTCTCTTTGCAGCCGGTCTTGGGCTTCCTGCCATCTGACTCCCCCGCCGCTGGCCCCCAAGAAAATGCGTCCGGCCTCTCTAGCTGCCCGCCTCCCTCCCAAGAGCATTGGGTCTCTCCATCTGGCCATAACCGTTGGGTCATGTTTAAGGTAATATAGTGGTTGGAGATGCTTAGGGTGAAAAAGGTTGTGTGTGCAGGAGGAGAGTGGTCCAGAGCAGGAGAATGTGATGCTGCCTGCTATGTGCAAGTGGAAGACGCAGGCTGAGATCAGGTACTACGCCTGGAGGCTGCAAACTCTCCAGCCAAAATTGACAAACTCGTTGGACCCCTTTCATTCTTTGCCGGAGTTTTCACTTTGCCAGACATTTTGTTTTTTCAATTCTGGAAATATTTTGGTGAAGGAAGCGTGCTCATTGCAGCCTCCTTCTCCTCCACACAGCAGTGCTGGCTGCAGCTTTGTCTGGCCTCCGCCCCCTCCTCCTCCTCCCTCTGGTTTGGATGGGCGGATGAGTGCGGGTGCAGAGGTGAAAAGCTTCAACTTCCAGCCTGAGAACATGGATGGTGGTGCGCTTGGTTTTGACTTCCACGCTGAACTCACTCCCCCTCCCAATCCTTCACAGACCAACTCCCCTACCAACTCTCCTCCCAACTCCCCTTCCACACCCCATTCCAACTCCCCTCCAAAGTAAGGATAATGCCATGCAGCGCATCGTCTTTCCATCACTCTTTGCTTCATTTCCAACTCGTCCCCAATCATTTGCTTGCCTAGAAATTTGTCCTTGCTTTCGTTTATCTCTCCTTATTGGTATTGCTGTCTTTTGCGCGCCATTTGTTCCATCTTCTTTCTTGGAGTGGACAAGATATTTTTGCTTATTGGATGTCAGAGAATCAGAGACGAGTTCATTTACTCAAAATTGGAGGCGGAAGCGACTCCGCTTCCGGAAGCAGCTACTATAGCTGTTCATTTAGTTGCTTCTAATTTTGAGTAAATGAACAAGCTCCTGCCGCTTCCAATAGTGGAAGTGGCTTGTTCGTTTTCAAATTGGAAGTGGAGTCGCTACCGCTTCCAAAGCGGAAGCGGAAGGGACTTCTGTTCATTTACTCAAAATTGGAGGCGGAAGCGACTCCACTTCCACTTCTAAAGTGGAAGGGACTTGTTCATTTACTTCAAATTAGAGGTGGAAGCGTAGCCGCCTCCACCCTAAAATTGGAGGCAACTTAAAGCTGCCTCCAATTTTGACTAAGTCCCTTCCGAATGGTTAAAACAAAGCATGATTGTCTTGTACTGGCTGTATATGTCATTTTTGAGGATAAAGTACCCTATGAATGATTGTACCTACTGAATGATCACCACCATGATCAAAATTCTACTTGTTGTATGTGTATTTTTTTCCTTTTTCTAATCCATAGATATTAAAGAGAAAAAAGGTTCATTTTCGGCCAACCAATACATGCGCGTAATTGAATGCAACCACGCGCAAATGTTCTTGTGCATGGGAAAAACAACGCAGTCTACAAAATCAGTGATTGACTGAGAACTGGAAATATGGCCTCAACGGCGGCGTACATGTCGTCGGAAGAGTGCATGCTATTGGCGGAGCTTGTGCGAGGGCAGCTAGACACCATTCTGGGCAAGCTGAACACGGCCAAAAGCTCACTTGCCAAGCAGAAAGCCTGGAACCGCATCGCGGAGGAATACTCTGCCGCTCTTCCCTCCCGCCCAAAAACCAGCACCCAGCTCCGCTCAAAGTGGGAGAAAATGGTCTGCCTCGCCAAAAAAGCCGTCCACGATGTCCAGGTGTCCAGGTAGCGCTGTTGGAGCTGCTGCACTTCTGCTCCCTGCGGCCACCAAACCCATCTGTCATCAATATCCCTTTGCCAAGGGTTTACTCAGCTTTCTAAGTAAAAGACCTGTGTCGCTGCGCCACCACAAGGTTGATGAATTCGTAGACGTACTTGTGGTGGGAAGATTTAGCAAAGCCCTCGTGATCCGCACCGTTGTAGTGGAAGCAGTAGGAGGCCAGAAAGCGGAGGCCTGCGAGCACCATTTCCTCTTCACTTGCATCCACTTCTCGCCTCACATGTCCTTCAAAGTTTTTCTTTGCTTTTAGCCAATTTTTATTATCATTCAACGCTCTCCGACGAATTCTTGAAGGATGAAGTTGATGTCGGCCTTCCGGAACCGATAGCGCTCAAAGAACTGAGCATCCGACAACTCCAGGAGATTGTTTTGTCGTTCGGAGAAGTCATAGGGCCGGTTCAAATTGTAGAGCAAAACCATATCATCATCTAGCTCCATTTTATTTGCAGTTGTCTCTCAAGCTACCATTTTATTTGCTGCTTTTGTGCGATTCAGCATTTGCATACAACTGCGCGCAACATTCTCAAAAAGCCAATTGCAAAGCTTCACTGCATTCAGCCCAAAGAAAGACAGTAAAAGCAAAATATATCTTAATCCACTTCCAATTTCACACAAAACGAATGAGCTCCAGCCGCTTCTAGTGTGAAGATGAACAAGCCCTTTCCGCTTTTAAACGAAAATGAATGAGTTCCTGCTGCTTCTGATTCCGCCTAGCAGAAGGAACTAAATGGATGAGCTCTTTCCAGAAGCGGCAGCGTAGCTGTTTCCGGAAGCGGAAGCGTAGCCGCCTCAGATTTAAAATGAAAACGAACTGCTCTATGATCCAGAATATTTTAGCTGCGAGGGATTTTTCAATGTTCTTGCTCTTTGTCTTGGCACTGCAAATCATTGACACTTTTGCTCCCAAAAAAATTGGCCCCTTAAAGATGGAATGAATGCACTGGATAATGTAAGATGTTGCCGGATACTATTGTGGAATCAAACTTGAGAGTTGGTTAGTGGATAATGTTATGTGATAACTTTTTGGGAAAATTTGAATGACTAATTTATAAATTGTACAAAATTGTTTTTCAAGAATAAGTTTCTATCAGAGTCCTTAATTCTGAATATAATTTTTTCTTTATGAAATTTGAAATAAAGGGCTGTGTAGTGATTCAATGTTGTGGCATTTGAAATTAGAAAAGTCAAACATTCTCAGCATAATGAATGTAAAAATGAATCGCTGCTACCCATGGTAGGATAATTGGCACAGAATCAGTACAAAAGATGCAAGAGGAATGGTGGCTTGTATGCACCGCAAAAGAAGTTGAATTGAAGGAGAAAAAAATCACACACCAGCACCTTCTTACTGTGGGTTGGGGATGGCGTGCATGAGGATGTGGAGGATCAGCTGCTGCACTTCGAGGAGCTTGATTGTCTGCAATTTGATCCTCTTCTTGTATTTGTTTTGGAGATTAGGAATATTGTTTTGGAATGGAATAGAAAAATTTTGTCAATTTATGACAGTTTTCTCTGCTTAGAGTGAAAGGCAAGGGTAAAATTGGGAACCCCATCATTGTTCATGGCGAGGCTGGGGTTGATGCCATGGGGGAAGTGGTGGAAGGGGTAGATGCGCTCAATCCGGCTGATGGCAGCGTAGAACTGGTCTGCGACTTCCTTCCAGATGTACTGTGACCAAGTGAACTTTGCCGGACATTTTTTTGGGAAGGGGATTAGAGGAACCTTGTCGTGGCAGTTGTTGGTCACATGCATGAAGTGGGGGAGGGGCATCACAAAGTGCATTAGCTTGGGGGCTCGATGCTCTATCTGCCACTGCACCACCACCAGCGACTGCATTGACTTTCTTTGCCTTGCAAACTGGAGACGGGAGTAGATGAGGGTGGTAACCAGGTCCTCCAGGCCCCGGGGGATGCTGGTGTGGATCCCGGGCAGTTTGGCGTCACACTCCCACAGGTATATGTTGTTGCGCCCTACGACGATGTACACCTTGGTGATGGTGTTCCAGTCGTAGCACTACAAAGTGTCAGGTGGAACTTTGCCGGACTTTTAGGAGAAAGAGGAGAGGAGAGAGGTACCTGGGACACACAGTGCGCAATGGTCTTGATGTCCATGAGCTTGGCGTTCTCCGCACAGGTGACAATGAGGGCAGGCTTGGAGGTGTTGAAGCTCTGTGGCATGTAGTTCTGGGCAAAGGTGCCGCGGAAGTTCTCGTATCCAATCACCAGCACCTTGCGCTCCCACCACCCCTCCCTGTCTTCTCGCACTTGCTGGCCATCTTTGAAGTTGCTTGTGATGAAGATGGTGAGTCCCGTAGTATGGCCACCTTTCCAGGTGCCACACCGTCCTGACAAGTGCCCGTGGGCCGCGATGTTGGAGGTGTGGGAGAAGAAGGAGACGTTAGAGTTTATGCTGATCGTGAAGGTGAAGCGAGAGAGCAGACTGATGGCATGATGGTGAAATGGGGGGTTTAAGTAGGAGAAGGCGGTGGGCACACAGGAGGCAGACAAGATGGTGGCGTCGGAGGAGGGGGTAGTGGTGCGAGGGGCGACGTGAAGGGAAGGGATGGAATGATAGCAGGGGAGCACGTGAAGTGGGGTTGGAAGAAAGGTTTTGAATGCCATGGACTTAGTCGTCGCACTACGCCCTCTTTCACACACATCAAGGAAGCCTCAGGCATCCGCAGTAAAGCATCTATTATCACATTTCACCTATCCTTAATGCATCAAAAGTCTAAAATCGCAAGGAACGAAATGAATCGGTAATCTAGCAGAGATTAATAAGCACAAGTTGGGCCAAAAAGGATGCGGAAGCATGGCTAAAAACTTGGACAAATGTCAAAAAAGGAAGGGTTGGGCAGATGTGGAGGAGAAAGGAGGCAGTGCAGCGGAGACGAATCGTCGCTCGTCCCTCCAGCAGCCTACTTCTTCTCCAACCTCTGCTGCAAATTTCATTCACATTCCTTGGGGTCTTTATACTCATTTTATTTTATTTAATCTCTCTTTTTGCTTCAAACTTCCAATTCCTAAATAATTACTATCTATTAGCATTATATCGATACATTATTCATTGCTCAAAACCAATAAAACAGGGAAGGAGTTAACAAATTTGTTGCAACGCGGCTTGCATCCCTGGTCCTGCTGCTGCTGGCGCTGCTGCTGTTGATGGGTCACCTCTCCTTGCTGCTGCAATGAGCTGGGGGCCTGCTCTGCCAGAGGCAGCGGCGGTGCATGCGTCGGGGGCAGCGGCGGTGGCGGCATCATCGGCAGAGGGGGTGGCGGATGCATGGGTGGCAGGGGTGGAAGGAAGGGGCCTGCTGTGAAGGGGGCTACAGCTTGGCCTCCAATCGGCTGGCCTTGATATCCTCCTGGCTGCTGGTTACTGAGTGGTGGGCAGATGAAGCACGGCGGCGGCAGATGGAAGCTGGGCTGTTGCTGAGGCTGGAAGAGGGAAGGAGGCTGGCGGTAGACATAGCCGAGTCGAGGCTGAGTGGGTGGTTGATGCTGTTGATGGGGAGGCTGCTGTCGATACTGGATGCTGCCACGGTTCCTGCTCAGCATGTTGTTCACCAAGGAGTCCATTCGACGACGCTCCTCTCTTTTCTTGAACAGGATCTGATTGTGGTCAAGGAAGAAGGAGGTGGGGAGGGTGTTGTAGGTGTCTGTGTTGACTCCGTCGGCCTGGTAGGGAGGGTTGGGTGAGTTGTACAGCATGGTCTTCCAGCGGGCATCCACATCCGGGTCGCCAGCGCAGGCATCCAGGAACCCGTCCAGCCCCTCGCAGACGCGGTTCCCCTTCCAGAGTGCTTGCAGATAGATGAAGGTCTCAGGAAGGTTGGCCCACTGGAGAGTGTTCTTCTTGGAGGCGTTGAGGAGGGTATCAAGGGAGTCGATGATGCCATGCCAGGAGCCAAAGATGAAGAGCTCGCAGCTGTGCTGGGTGATGGCCATGGTGAAGCAATTCTTCTGGGCCAGGAAGGTGGCGTTGGTCTTGGGCTTTGGGTTCTCAGCGGTCAGCGGCTGGTTGCGCACCAGAGAGAGCAGCACCACCTTCGCCTCTTGTCCGATCTGGCCGTCCACCGTATGGATGTCAATGCTGTTGATGTTGTACTCGAGCAGCAGGTTGTTTAGGAGGTCTTCCTGGCCTCGGTAGGGGGTGGAGACGAGGACCTCGCCCTTGTTGAAGGTGCGGCTGTCGTGCCCCAGGCGGTGGAGCAGGAGAGAATTGTGAGTGTAGGCGACGCGTGGCTAATCTGACTCGACTGAAGAGGGGGGTGTGGTGTGAGTGGGGTGTAGTGTCTGAGTTTTGGTGTGCGCATCTCCACCTCTGGAGGCATTCATTCCAATGGGCGGGGGTGTAGGGGGTGAGGTGGTTGGGGCAGTTGGGGCAACAACAAGCAACCCTGCACTGGATGATACATATCATGGCCAACAGGGACAAAAGCATCTGCCAGGGGGACAGTGCCCTGCCCATGGCCCAGGCCGCTATTCCCCAGTCCCACTCCGCTGGCGCTGCCAGAGGACTCACTTCCTCTCCCATCCCTTCTTCCTTACCCCCAAATTCAAACTCTTTCAATGCCTCTACTGCCTGCCGGTGAGAAAACTGGGCTTGTAAATGCAAAGCAGCAAAGGCGGGGTTGTGATGGAGATGGGCATGGAATACCTGGTGTTGGAAGGTGTAGGAAAGGTGGGTGGTTTGGACAGGCAAGGGGAGGTAGGGGAGTTGAGCTGGGATTCCCATCGCATTCTTCTCACTACCATCCACCTCAATCCACACTATCCTTCCACCCATACTCATCAACATTCTTTCCCTCTTCACACAATCTGGTTCAGAGGGGGGAGTGGGAAGGATATGGTAGGTGTGAGTGTTCATCCACCCTTCATACGACTGTTCGTTGGCTGAGAAACGGAGGGGCAGCCATTGGCGGTAGCACAGGGAGGAAGGTTGAAACTGGTAATGGCCTGGCTTAATTGGCTGACAGGCCCTAATTTTCACCCACTGCCCATGCATTTCTGCTTGGATGGGTTTATGGAGCAATTGGGACAGGGTCAAGGAGGGGGAGGTTTAGAGGTGTAACAAGAATTGGTCCTGGATGCAAGTGGCATTTTCACAGATGGAGCGCGCAAACTGTGCGAAGGCATGGATGTTGTCCTGCTGGAGCTCCTCGTACAGCGCCTGCAACCTTGGGGCCAAGCCTGCTCGCAGCATCAATGCCACCGCATTCCACTCCTTTCCCTTCCCCAACACTACCTGCCCTTCTTCAGTCGTCTTTCTTTGGGAGGTTAGGTGGGTAGAGGGTCCAAAGGTGAGGACATGGTACCATAGGTTCTGAGCTGTGGGCGTGAGTGAGAAGTTGGCGTAGTGGACTGTGGGTCAGTCAGCAGTGGCCATGAAGGCCAGCTTGCTGCTGTCAGTGATGAAGGTGCGGTTGCGCATGGTGCCTGTCACCACTCCCACTGGCAATACCTGTTCTTGCACTTCTTTATCCACCGTCCAGTGCACCGTAGCATTGTTGAAAGGGAGGGTGCAGTTGGAATGGGAGTAAATGCAGGGTGAGAGGTTGACAGACATACTGGTTGGGGCTGCTTCTCCGTGCACTGCCAGCACTTCTATCAGTTCTAGCTCGCACGTTATAGCTTCCCGCTCTTGCCATACACAACATCCTAGTATCGGTGGACCCCAGCTTTTATCCAGCTTCTGCTCATACTTCCACAAATCTATTCCAGCCACCACCCGCTCTAATGCTCCCTCATTGCATCAATTGCTTTCCTTCATCAATTTGCACTCATTGGGTGGGACAGGGAGGGTCTGAACAAATTCCTCCTCTGCAGCATGAGTGTAGAGAAGGAAAACCTTGAGACGGTAGACATGGTGGTATTTGCAGCATATGTGTCCTTTGGTTTGATGGGGCCATTGGTTTGGGGCGTAGATGTGAAGGGTGGCCCTGTGCGGGGGCTGGAAGGTGGGGATGGTGGGTGTGGAGCACTGATGGGGTGGCAGGACCTTCCACCAGGCTCCGCCCGTCGCCGAGGAGCACAGCCGCGTCACCTCCGACCAGTTCCCTTCCAATTTTCCCGCCTTCACTCCTTGTCCCACCAACTGACAGAACACTAGGAGACTGATGGCTAAAAAGGTGGAAGCAAAAAAGATGGACATGCAGCATCGGCGAGAGAAAGGCAAAGGTTTGGGGTGGGTGTGAATCACGGGCGGTGATGGCTGGGCAATCTGCGGCTCGGTGTCCGCCTTGTAACCACCATCGCTGCCCAACAGCTCCGCCTCTGCTTTGCTGGCCAGCTCACCACTCAACCACTTCACTCCTTCACTGCTTGGCTGCTCAGATTCCTGAATACTTGGCTGGCTCCGAGCTGCCTTCAAAGTGTAGAGAGAGTAAAGGGGGTTGAAAAAGGCAGTGGACAAAGTGTTAGTTTGGGGTGCAGGGGGTAGGTCAGTTGGGCAGGCGGGGAACAGGTAGGGATGGAAATCGTTGGGTACGCCCCACGTCATTGCCGCCACTGCTGGGACACCCCAGGTGACTCCCTTCCCTTTGTCCTTTTCTTCACCAGCCTTCCTCTCTTCTCTTTTGCTCTGCTCACCTCTGTTTTGCCTATCTCTTCTGGGGGCAGGGGATTGATCAGGGGAATAGTGGGGGCTGTGCTGGCCATCGGAGTCCCTTTGGTGGCTGGAGGAGTGGCGATCATTGCACCCTCCCCTTCGATTGTCTCTCCGGTCTCCCTGGCCTTCCCACGATCCGCCTCATTGCTCACCACTGCGTCCTTCTTGCCCATACTCCCTGCGATCATCTCTCCTTTCTCCACTCCTTCCTCCCAATCCCTGCTCCTCCCAGCTGTCCTCTCAACGGGAGAAGGGCCACACATCGTAGTCTCTGCACTGACTCTGCATCATCCACTCTCTCTCCTGCCTTTCATCTTCTTCCTTCTCTCGGCAATCTTGCACAAAGTGGTTGTAACTGCCGCAATAGAAGCAAGGTCGGAGGAGGGGATTGGGCATGTTGGCCTTCCTGCAGAGGTCGGTGGATCACTGCTCTGTCTTGTGGTCCACAGAGTAGCAGATGCGGCAGCGTGGGTCAGCAGGCTGGTCTGGGGGCAAGACTGGGTTTGCCTGCGACAGCTGCTGCTTCACCACCTCTGGAGAAGGAATGCTGGGTTGCATGGCATTCACTTGGAGTTTGGACAGTTGTCTTTGGATGGCGAGCATGGTTTGTTTCACCTGATCCAGCTCCTTGCAAGGATGTGGGGAGGGGCTCCGGCTTCTGCATCGAGTGGAGGGCTGCAAATAGGCAGGCTTGGTCCACTGCTCCTCCTCAAGCTCCTCATAGGGCTCCTGCTTCAGCGCAGCACACGCTCTCCAGCTGCCTGAAGCATCTTCTATCTTCCTGGCTGCCCCTAGGGCCTCCTGCAGTCTGGTACTCTCTGAGCACCAGCTGCCGTTTGTAGATCGGTTGCAGGCCTTCCAGGAATCTCTCCAGTTGCTCTGCTTCATGCTCTAGCGGTGTGGTGAGAGGAAAAGCCTTTTTGGTGAGGGATATGATGGCGGCAGCGTAGGCCCTGCAGGGTTCAGACGCTGCCTGGCACCTTGCCGCCAGATCCCGCTTCCATGTTCTCACCATCTTTGCGCTGTCCAACATCCCCTTCAATTTTTCTCCCAATGTTTGCCATGTGTGCTCTGGTGTTTGCGGATCGGCTACATGCAGTGCTTCACGGCTTTCAAGGAGGTAGTTGGCCATGTGCAAAGCTTCTCCTTTGAGATGCTGCAAGAGTTGAATGAGGATATCTTCTCCTGCCCTAGCCATCCCTTGATAGGCCCTCGAGAAGTGCTCAAACCAATCGCTAAAATCACCATCTTGGCCTGGGTTTGTGTACACCTTACACTGCAGGGGGCGGAGATTGATGCGATAGTGGATGTGGGCTGCTCGTTGCTGTCCACCATTCATTCCACCCGCTCCTCCTCCACCTCCACCACCTCCCCCTCCAATCATCTGCTCCACCTCATCCTCTGCATGGTCTGCAGCCATCTCTAAGGGATTCTGAGGGTGAAGAGGATGGACGGGGGGTGGTTGAAGGGGGGGAAGAGGAGGTTGCGCTGCCAGAAGAAGGAGGCAAACCTCATTGATGAGGTCTTGCTGGCGGGCCTGGGCGTTGTCTGCGTGGGCATAGAGGACTTGCTGCAGGTCAGCCAGGCGGGCATCCAGTCCCTGCACCTGAAGGTCGACTGCTGTGTCTGGAGCCTCTACAAGCTGCTGCTCCAACTGGGCATGCGCTTGGGCCAGGTGCTGCCGCTCTGCTTCTACTTCTGCTAGCTTGTTCTCTCTCTGCTGCAGCCTAGCTTCTAGGCCTTCTACTCTCTCTGCTATGAGCTTGTCTACATGTGCCAGGTTTTCCTCTGGAGCATCCTCGAAGAGAGTCTCTTCTAAGTTCCCTTCTAGGGTCCCTTCTAGGGTCCCTTCTAGGGTGCCCTCGCTGGCTTGCGATTGAGGGGAACAAGGTGAACCTTGGAGCTCTGCTGCACCTCCCGCTGGCCGCCAAGGAGTTCTGCGTCCATTTGGCTGCTCTCCTCGTGCATCCAGGCTGGGACTGCGGCTGTTGTCGTGGGCTGCTGCGAGTCTCCCGTGCCTGTCTGTCTCGCCGCTGCTGGGCGGCGATCTCCGGTGGGAGATGGATGTGGCGGCTCAGATTTGCCGCCTACGAAAGTTTGTAGTAAGCTGGTCCAGGTGACCAAAGTCGATGACAGACTAACGGTGCAGTTAGTACTGTCCGCCTGACCAAGATAGGAGGTTCCAACAAAAGATATATGCTCCTATCTGCACCTGGCTATGGGTGATTATGAATGTGGATAAATGTGGTTATGAAATGTGTTGCTGTCTTCCTTCCCACACCGACATTTTTGTACTAGGGCCGTTCACACCCCTGGCGTTTTTGGGCAACCTGAAGCCGCTCACACTCCCGGCGTTTTTTGTACTGAGGCCGCTCACACCTCCGGCGCTGATTCGATCTACCCTGGGCCACTCACACCCCTCGACGTTTTGTTTCAGGAGGCCATTCCCACCCCCGCGCTGGCAATTTAGGAAGACACTACCCTTTGCCCCTGAGGACCTACAGGGCCCAGGCACAATAATAGGAAGAAAGGAAGGCTCTGATACTGATTTACAACTCAGGCAGAGCACTTGGTTGGATGCAACTGCGACTCTCACTCCACTTCAACAATCCCTTCCACTCTTTCTTGTCTTTCTTATTCCCTTCACCACTGCACCGGGACACAACTCAATCACCAAAGCAAAGCAAGGAAGAAGATGGTATTGAGCAAGTCCGGGTGCCGGAAGGCGGCAGTTAGGGAGGGTTATGGGGAGGGGACTATGAGATGAGGTTGATTAGTGGATCTGAAAACCACCTTGAGCTACCACGTAGTATGGCCACCTTTCCAGGTGCCACACCGTCCTGACAAGTGCCCGTGGGCCGTGATGTTGGAGGTGTGGCAGAAGAAGGAGACGTTAGAGTTTATGCGGATCGTGAAGCCGAAGCGAGAGAGCAGACTGATGGCATGATGGTGAAATGGGGGGTTTAAGTAGGAGAAGGCGGTGGGCACACAGGAGGCAGACAAGATGGCGGCATCGGAGGAGGGGGTAGTGGTGCGAGGGGTGACGTGAAGGGAAGGGATGGAATGATAGCGGGGGAGCACATGAAGCGGGGTTGGAAGAAAGGTTTTGAATGCCATGGACTTAGTTGTTGCACTACGGTCTGCAGCACTGGACACTGGGTGGGGCACATGTGCTGTGGGGCGAGGGTAGGTGGGGAGACACTGGTGTCCTGGCTGGCGGAGCAGCTGGTGTCTCAGCTGGTGGAGTGGCCAAAAAAGATGGCCGGGCTGGCAAAGAAGTGGCACTGGAGGGGCTGCACAAAGCTGAGGACACTGCCGTCCTCGTTGGCGCTGTAGTCCTTGGCATCCTGGTTGCTCCAGCCTTCGTCATTACCCTCGTCATCCTCCAGCATCACCTCTGACTCCTCTCCTTGGGCCACCGGTGCACCCTCCCCTCCTCGCTCACCCGTCACACCCTTGCCTCCTCGC
Source organism: Ptycholaimellus sp. GST1_10 (assembly GCA_030248095.1). Classification (NCBI taxonomy): domain Eukaryota; kingdom Metazoa; phylum Nematoda; class Chromadorea; order Chromadorida; family Chromadoridae; genus Ptycholaimellus; species Ptycholaimellus sp. GST1_10. The sequence goes on along the minus strand of JASANA010003517.1, from coordinate 23,571 downwards.
ACACCCATTGCACCCTCCTCTCCTTGCTCACCCATCGCACCCTTCTTGCCCTCCTCACCTGATGCACCCTTCTTCTCCTCCTCAGCCTAGTAGCATTAAACCTCTATAGGACTTTACTGGACATGTTTTAATTTGCAATCTGACCTCACTGTTGTTAGGGGAATGGCTCCTACTTTCCCTTCTCATTGGAAATCTGGCATTTTTATAGCTCCTAGCCTAACCCTAAGCCAAATTCTATCCTGGGCAATGAGTTCCAACCTGAACTATGCAGAAATGTGGTGGAACCTTGTAGAGGGGATTGGAGGGCTTCATCTTGGTCCCGCCGGAGGCCTTGTTGTCTGCTTGTGGAGTGGTGGGGGCGGTGGGCGCAGCATCGGTGGCGGCGGTGTGCAGAGTGGGCAGCTCCTCTGCCTTGGTCTCTGGCACGGGCACAGAAAAGATGGGCATTGACATGCCTTGGAGTTCTTATTCTTCTTTCCGCGCTTGAAACAGCCATGAGCTGCGAGTGAACTGGCACTTCCTTGCTCCAGCCTTTCCCCCCCCCCCCCATCGCCCCCTCTCAGCCCCTCTCACCCCCTACACCTTGCCCCCCCTTCAGCATGGACTTTGGCCACACCCCTTTCCCCACTCCACAGCCCCCCTCCCTTTCCCGGCCCTGCCAGCTTCCTGCTTCTTTCCCTGCGCCCTTTCCTCCCCCCTCCCCACCTTCCCGCGTATTCCTCCTCCCCTCCTTCCCTACTCCCCTCCTCCCCTCCTAGCCTCCTCCCCGCTTTTCCCTCCTTCCCTCCTCCCTTCCTCTCCTTCTCTCCTCCTACCCTCCTCCTAATGCTAATGCTCCACTCGCACAGCCCCAATAAACTGCTATGCATAAGTGAGACTGGGCTCTATCTCTCCAATCACGTCAGTAAAATGCTGTGAAATAGTAAATGATAATAGTAAATGTAAATGATAAATAATAGTAAATCTCAGATTTTGATAAAATATTTTCCCTAGTTAAAGGGCATCAAAGTAAAGTTGTAAACAAATCCAGTTTTTTCACTTTGGAACTAAATTTTTGACCACGGAGCAGCCCGAAGGGCCACTCCGCGGTCTATAGAGGTTACCAAACTTTTGTCCGTATATATGTAGGTATGTTCCTGGAAGTGCTGTCCCCGGGCGAATTCTTAACAGATTGTGACAAACTTTTTTTCCTAGAAGAAATGCAATTTTAGAAAGATCTAGAAGGGTGGGAGCGGTCCCGGAGAATGTGAAACATTACTTTTTTGGGTAGGAACATTGAAAAATGGGGTATGCCGAGAAATGGCGAATTCTCAACGGACTTGGACAAACTTTGTTTTCCTGAAAGGTAATGAAATATTAGGAAGATCTGGAGGGGTGGAACCGTTCCCGGAGCATTTGAAACATTACTTTTTGGGTAGAAAGGTTGAAAAATGGGGTATGCCGAGAAATGGTGAATTCTCAGCGGATTTGAACAAACGTTTTTCCCCTGAAAGGTATTGAATTATTAGAAAGATCTGGAGGGGTGGAACCGCTCACGGTTTGAAACATTATTTTATTGGGTAGAAAGGTTGAAAAATGGGGTATGATGAGAAATGACGAATTCTCAATGGATTTGGACAAACTGTTTTTTCCTGAAAGGTAGTGAAATTTCGGGGAAGGAAAGTCATTTTAGAAATGTGGAAGGGGGGATGCACTCCGCGGTCACCTATTGCGCAATACACCATATACATGTTGCGAAACAGATTTCCAACACCAACCACCAGCCGACGACGACGAAAGGAATCAACACTCTCGCATTCAATCCCAAACAAGGCAAACAATTATTTATAATTCAACTTTTCCACCACCCCCAACTCCCTATTTTTCCATCATTATTGCTTATCAATGTACGATTATATCTACATATAAAAGGGCATTAAGTGTTTTCAAGTCATTAAAATTTAATTATTTTACATATATTTTCCCCATTTTTTGTATTCAGCGTAAAAATATCTACTAGCTATTTGATTTGAAACGATTGGCCGATAAGGTTAGCTTGAGCGTAAGATTTATGTAAAGGTCAAAAGACTTAGCTGTCTGTGACTTGGGATGAAGATCTGTGAGCGTGGTCATTTACTCTTACCGCCTGTCAAAATATATTTTATCAAGCAGGAATGTTTCGCAATATCAAAAATCTGAGTTGTCCATCCCTATAGTTGGCTATCGGCTGAATCATTTGCTAAAGCATTAGTGCAATTCTTCATACTCATACGTTTAAGAATGCACTCAAGCGGCCTAATGAGCAACCTACGTAATATCTCTGAGCCAAACTACCTGCACTCTACAAAATGACCAAAATAGGTAACCTGCCCAGGTGCCTTGAATCCCCACTTTCTCCGACCTTTGCAACCGCGCCACAGCCCCTTGCTCAGTCCTGTCAGTCTGCAATCGGCCAAGGCAGGCCGCAGAGTGAGCTGAGACGCAGCGGGCAGAGCGGCCTAGCTTTGTGCACACAAGCGGGCAGAGTGAGTGAGGCCAGAGAGTGCTGGGAAAGGGGGGCGGGCCTGGAATTGGCGCGAACAAGCGCAGCTCCGTTGTGACTAAGCTCTGTTGTTGCTTTTTTGGCCGGCCGCGATGCCCAGGCAGATAGCTGGCTTGTTTTGTCTTTCCGCTCTGCATCCACATCCGCCTTCGAAAAATGTTTCGTGCAGAAAATATTTATTGCCGAAACCAGCTATGTGAAGCAATGAAAACGTGATTGTAGTCGGCAAATGATAAATTACAGTTTACTGCATCATGATATGGAGTAATTAGGATAACTTTTTATGGCCGATCGCAAATCTGAATAAAAAAAATGACGAAGTTTAGCTATTCAAAGATCGTTGCATTTTGCATTTGACATGTTAATTAATTAAAAATTAATTTAATTAATTTTAATTAATTTTCAAAAATATTTTAAATTTACTTGAGATTGACAATTTAGCCAATTCAAACATTAAGAATCTTTTTGAACAGCTCATAAATATATTATTCTTGTTAATAAAAAAATGATGTGATAATAATAATAAGCCTTCTACACCACTATAAGCCATTAATCGCTAAGTTATAATAAGCCATTAATCGCTAAAAAATAATAAAAACAAGTATACCGGTGGCCTCTCCTGGAGGGAGGAGTCAAGGCCACCTAAATTGAACCCCCTCTCCTTGTGAGCAAACAAGTATATGGCGCAGAGCGCAATAGTTGACCGCGGAGCTTTGCAGCCCACAACTTCCTTAGCAGCAAAAATAATGTTTCAAATGATCCGGGGCCGGTTCCACCCATTAAGATCTTTCTAAAATGTCATTATCTTTCAGCAAAAAAAAGTTTGTCCAAATCCGTTGAGAATTCGCCATTTCTCAAATTACCCTATTTATCAACCTTTCTACCCAAAAAAGTAATGTTTCAAATGCTCCGGGACCGGTACCACCCATTCAGATCTTTCTAAAATGTCTTTACCTTTCAGCAAAAAAAAGTTTGTCCAAATCCGTTGAGAATTCGCCATTTCTCAACATACCCTATTTTTCAACCTTTCTACACAAAAAAGTAATGTTTCAAGTGTTCAAATTCCGGGTCTACCCTCCAGATCTTCCTAAAATGTTATTACCTTTCAGCAAAAAAAAAGTTTGTCCAAATCTGTTGAGAATTCGCCATTTCTCAACATACCCCATTTTTCAAACTTTCTACCCAAAAAAGTAATGTTTCAAATGCTACAGGACCAGTTCCACCCCTCCACATCTTCCTAAAATATTATTACCTTTCAGGAAAAAAAAAGTTTGTCAAAATCCGTTGAGAATTAAGCCTTTTACAGCATACCCCATTTTTCAACCTTTCTACCCAAAAAAGTAATGTTTCAAATGCTCAAATTCCGGGTCTACCCCTCCAGATCTTCCTAAAATAGCATTACCTTTCAGGAAAAAAAAAGTTTGTCCAAATCCGTTGAGAATTCGCCCGGGGCCAGCATTTCCAGAAACATATACGTATATATGAGGACAAAAGTTGAGTAACCTCTATAGACCGCGGAGCGGCCCTTCGGGCCGCGCCGCGGTCAAAAATTATAATTTCGAACAAGCTCACTTACTGCATTAAGAAGCTCTAAAGATCAGGTTCAAAACTCAAAATAACACTTTAACCTGATTTACCCAAAACAGCGATGTTTCATAGGATTTGGGGTCCATGCATTTTTGGGAACCATTTTTGGGAACCATTTTTGGGAACCATGCAAAAATTTTGGTATTTTACTCGATTTTGGCCAAAATTGCTTGTGTTTTCAATTTCCCGCCATAGTTAAGGCCAAAATTTTGCAAAAATGCTGCCATAGTTCAAAAACTAGGAAATTTTGCAAGACTCCCAACTTTTTCTGGCTACCTCTAGTGCCAATACGTAATCCTGCCAAGTTTTGGGTCAATCGGTTGAGAATTCATGGATGCCCAGGGTGAACATATATATATATATATATATGGCTAGTCGTGACATAGATAGCGCCACCAGCCTAAAACTGAGGTAATTTCAGAGAACCCCCTCGGCCAAGCCGGTCGAGGGGGTTCAAAAATTTATGCAGTTGCGAGTTTAGCTTTGTCAATTTAGCATTGCATGCATGGTGTTTAGGTGGATTTAGGATTCGAGGGGCCAAAAAATCGAAATTGCCACCATCCAGCCTGAGGGTAGAAATTCACAATGAGCATAACTTCTGTTTTATTGGGGCTTTTTGCATGATCTAATCGGCGTTGGAAAGGTAATTGCATGGAAAAAACATGCATGCACACCTAAATTATTTTTTTGCGCGGCCGTAGGCCGCCTGCCGCGGAGGGCAGGGCAGTCAGAGCTCCGGAGGCCGGAGGGCATGGGTGCGGAGGCCCCGGAGCGTAGCCTAGCATGCGAAGCATGCTAGGCGAAGCGTAGGGGCCGTAGCACCCGTGCCCGGAGGCCGGAGGAGCTCTGGCGCCCTGCCCGAAGCGGCGGGCGGCCAAGGCCAGCTTAAGCAGTTACCCCATTTTTGTGTCCGTCTGTCCGCATATATATATATATATATGTGTCTTTCCGGGGCCCGTACTCCGCGGTTTTTCAACGAAATTGGCTGATTTTTTGCATGAAAGTCCGCTTGGGTGGTATCTCCAGGCCATTTTTTGGGATTGACGTAATTTTTTGATTTTCGGCCAAAACTCAATTTTTTGATGTTTCAAAATACGAAAATTCATAAATCACTGGTTTTTTAATGAAAATGGCTGATTTTTTGCATGAAAGTCCGCCTGGGTGGTATCTCCATGCCATTATTTGGGCTTGACGTAATTTTTCGATTTTTGCCCAAAACTCAATTTTTTGATGTTTCAAAGTACGAAAATTCATAAATCACTGGTTTTTCAACGAAATTGGCTGATTTTTGGCATGAAAGTCCGCCTGGGTGGTATCTCCACGCCATTATTTGGGCTTGACGTAATTTTTCGATTTTTGCCCTAAACTCAGTTTTTTGATGTTTTAAAGTACTAAAATTCATAAATCACTGGTTTTTCAACGAAATTGCCTGATTTTTTGCATGAAAGTGCGCCTAGGTGGTATCTCCAGGCCATTTTTTGGGCTTCACGTAATTTTTCGATTTTTGCCCAAAACTCAATTTTTTGATGTTTCAATGTACGAAAATTCATAAATGACTGGTCATAAATCACAAGTAAAACTTGGAAGAAATGAATTTGCAATTGGCAATGCTCGTTCGTGTAGCTTAAGTGTTTGGCTTGGAAATGAGGCCGCGCATCTTGGCGCCAGCCGAGAACACCTTGTTTGCTAAAAAGTTAAAAATTCCAAAAAAAAAAATCGAAAAACGCAGTTGACACAGTTCCAAAAATTTTCGAATTTTGCCATGAAAACCTTATACGCGGATTAAGCAAAAAATAAGCAGCTGAACAATGCAAAATTTTTGGGATTTTACTCGATTTTGGCCAAAATTGCTTGTGTTTTCGATTTTCCCCCATAGTTAAGGCCAAAATTTTGCCAAAATGCTGCCATAGTTCAAAAACTAGGAAGTTTTGCAAGACTCCCAACTTTTTCTGGCTACCTCTAGTGCCAATACGTAATCCTGCCAAGTTTTGGGTCAATCGGTTGAGAATTCGTGGATGCCCAGGGTGAACATATATATATATGGCTAGTCGTGACATAGATAGCGCCACCAGCCTAAAACTGAGGTAATTTCAGAGAACCCCCTCGGCCAAGCCGGTCGAGGGGGTTCAAAAAGATACGTGTTTAGAAACCTGTTAACGTTCAAAAGCGATTCATTGCATTTTGCAAGCATTTTGCAACGTAATCAAAACTTAGACATTATTTAAAAAAACATCATCAAAATCATTTTACACTGGTTTTCAAGAACTAAAAATTGTTTGTTTCGATGAATTCGGCAGTTGACTGTTACGTAGTGAAGCATCGTCGTTTTGCTTCACTTCACGCCTCATCTGAATTATTTGCGCCAGCTGTTTGCTGCCTGAAAATCTCTCTAACAATGTTATCTCTCTGTGAACAAAATCTAACAGGATTTAATTTTAAAGCTTATTCGCACCTATTAAGCAAATTCCCATCATTTAAGCGGAAGGTCATTTGCCAATTTTTATTGCACAAATAACTTGTTCGAAAAGTCTAAGTCAGGAAAAACGTCAATCATAAAATAACTGAGGCCAGTCCGATTGAAAATAACCTTTCTTTCTGCCATCGCCCATCTCCGTGAGCAGTTGTTCGTAGAAGACTGGGTCCAGGTGGGCCCGGTGCTGCTGCAGGGCGTGGACGCGAGCGTTGCCGCCGTGTACGACCCTGATCTGCCAGTTGCAGCTGCGATTGGGATCGCCGGCGCTGGGCAGACCGCAGCGCAGGCCTTCGAAGGACCGGCTCGTGTAGAAGGCGCTCTCCCATATCTGACAAGGCTCAGTAGCTTGGAGACGAAAACAAATAAGGCTTGGGCTTAAGAACACAAATTCCGAAAAATTGATAAAAATTTAAAAACACAAATTCCAAAAATTGATAAAAGATTTAAAAACATAAATTCCGAAATTAAGTGAAAATTCAAATTCCAACAAATAAGTAAAAATAAAATATTCATTGCTCGAGCGAAGCAAAAACGTACCACAGTACTTCTTGACCCTTGACGCCGCCCAGCCTTAAAATCTCGGACGAGAATAGTGCACTCGGAATTTGTGCTCTGCTGAACTTCGGTCACTGCCTCTGCTACGAGATGGTTTGTTTTCGGTTCTAGCAGGGTTGGATATTCCGGAGCAGCAGTCAATTTGCTATCTTCGAATTTCGGCTCTGCAGTCGAAAGATCTTCACCCCAGGGCGGCCAAGCTGAGTCTAATAGGTCATCGGAATCTAAAAATATTGGAAAAATTAGCTGTAATCTTTGAAAAATCCCCGGTAACCACTAAACCTACTCCAAGCCCTTAGCATAGGAACCTGATTAGCGTTAATCGAAGTTCAAGCCTAGAGTGTGCCTCATACAAAGCCTAAACCCTCGAACTAGTGATTGAAAACAGCCTCAAGCGATTGAAATTGCCTCGAAACCAATTCTTTCTTTCCCAAAAGGTTTAGATTAAAGCTCCGATCATAGTGACGCTTTGGCTTAGGTTAAGGCATAGGCTTAGATTGAGGTCGTATAATGACGCTGACAAACCTTTCAAAAAGGATATTTTGCTGCCAATACTAGGGCCCCAACCTCTTCGCGTAGGCTCCAGCTGGCCAATAACTCTCGCCCCAAGGCCATCCGACTCCCTGGCAGACGAGGCCTGGCATTTGGCGGCGGCAGCAAAGAGAACACTGCTGGGCAGCTTCAAAGAGGCCGAGCCGTGCTCCAGCAGGACAGCATGCAAGGCAGCGTCGGCGGGTGAAGCGGCCTGGAAATCGCAGCCTCCGCAGGCCCACTTGGGCGCCATGCAGAAGCTGCCGAAGTGCAGGCGGGCCAGGTGCTGCACGAAGCCGGAGCGGGGCAGGAGGAGGCTGCAGTTGGGGCAGTCCATCTGGGGGTGAGGTGGGGGATTGGTTGGGACTGCGGAGAGGGGAGTAGTTTGATGAATGGATCGGGTAATGTGTGCCTTTGGGTTGCGAAACAGGAAAGTTTAGTTTAGAGTTGCCAGTATTGTTCATGCTGCTTTTTTGCATAAAAATTATTGATAATTATTATTATTAATAATATATACATAATTCCGTATTGCCAAATTAACTCTGTATTGCACGAAGTTTCACAAATAACAAAAGATGTATGCGATTTATTTTGTTTCATTTCAAATTTTTAATGACCCCTAATATTTCACTGAATTTTTGAACAGAGCTTGTCTAAACTGCAGCAATCTCGCTATGGTAAACGTCAGTTAGCTCTTATCATACAGCTCAAAGGTTGGGCGAAGTGCTAGTTTAAGCGGTCTCAGTTTTGACTGCTAGTTTGACGTTAGATATTTGCTACGATGCGTTTTATGCTATCATTGCTATTTCTGCTCCAGATTGAGTTATCATCTGCAACTGGTAAGAAGCTTAAACCTGGCACAGGCAAATTAGGTTCTATGAGTCATTTTCTGACAACAAAGTCGTAAAACCCAACACAACCAACCAGCTTGGTTCTGATAACTAATTATCAATGTCTGCTGTTGCAGAATGCTCGTGTGGTCAGCAGGTTATCACGCTGCCAGCGAAAGCACGATCAGCAATCTTTGCCTCTCCAGGTTACAGTTAATTTATCAAATATTGACGGCGAAACACGTTTTTGCTAAAAAAAAAATTATGCCGAAACTGATGTTTATGGCATTTTCGACTTGAAGATATTGAAGAATTTATTGCTGTTTGCAAAAATTTAAAATTTGTTCTATCTTCCGAATTTTTTGCTTCAATTTTCAGCTCCGTTTGTATGCCTTAAAAATTGATTAGAACCTAATTTTGTTACCTTACCTTCCAAAATGCGATCACTGTTTAACGACAGGCTACCCTGAGCGCTATTGCCCTGACCTGAGCTGTCTCTACCTTGTCTACGGGAACAACAAGGAGCCAGGGGCGGAGCTAGGATTTTGGTTCGGGGGGGGGCAAAATTTCAGAAAAAATTTTGATAATAGCAAAATTCATACATGCGCGCGAAGCGCGCAAAAATTTTTTGTCCTTATGTAGCCAGACTGCTGTTTTTTCACTAAAAAATTCTTTTTCATATAAAAAAATCAAGTTATGCGTGCGGCGAAGCAATTTTTTTGGCTAACTTATTAAAATGCTATTAATTTAAAGAAAAATTTACAAGGTCTTTGGAAAATTGATGAAAAACTTGAAATATCCTGGCAAATTTAGAATAAATTTGACCTTAATGCGCGAAGCGCACATTTTTTTTGACTGTTTTTCCTTTTATGAAAATTTGTCAAAAGATTTCGGGGGGGGGGCATTGCCCCCCCGAAATGGCTTCGGGGGGGGCATTTGCCAAAAATGCCAGACCTAGCTCCGCTCCTGCAAGGAGCCGTTAGCTCTCAGCTTTCTGGATCTCGAACTTGCCCAGGGCGACGTGCTTAAGATTTCGACGGCTTTTGGAAACTTCTTGCTGAGTAAGGTTTTCTTAACGGAAAATTAAAGGTTTAAAAACTAAGTTTTTTGTTGCAATTGAGGTGCAGCCCTGGCAATTGCTCAAATGAGCTGAGATCTGCGGATAACTTTTTTAGCGTTCAGTTCAAAAGTGGCCGGGCCAACACAAACGCTGGCCGCTGGTTAGTCTCCGTGTATTTTTTTCATTCGGGAAGTTTTCAATCAGCAAAATTCGCCTAGCAGTTGATGGTTTTATCAAGAGAGAAATTATTTATCATGTTCATGTTTATCATGATGCCAAAAATTTGTTCTTTCGAGTAAACCACTATTCGCTACTAAAAACAACCCTTCAAATTAAATATTGAATATTGGTTGCTTATCTTAGTTTGGCCGACCTCACTGTCGCAGAAAAGTGGCAGGATGCAGGGCAGCCTTGATCTACCCATTGAAGTTTGCGCCTCCAGCACCCACCAGTCCGAGCCCAAGCCCAGCCGGGAGCATCTGCTACTCCTGCGCCGATTACTACAAGGCTGGGGCGCGGGAGGATCGAGACTACATACTTCGAATCTTCGATGGCAGCACCACTCGTAACATCGCTGCCCTCTGCGACATGACCCACGGAGGGCTCACCACCGTCCAACAGTTACCAAGCCTTCTTCAGAACATTGAAATTTATATTCTGCCCTTGGTAGCAACTAAAATACCATGATTCATTTGATCTAAATTAAGAATTTAATTTTCTTAGTTTGAAAATATCCCTTCGCTGTTAGGTCATGACGCCAGTTAGTCAACCTTTTGCCAAGATGGTTTTTAAAGAACCTATATCTAAGGCTTTTTAGAGTTGAGCATATTTGGTGCAAGCTGAAGGTGCAAGCTCGGGAATCGCAATTTAAGCAATTTCTTTACCTCATGTGCCCCCATCTAATCTTAGATTCTTCCCCTTCGGTTTTCTTCTGATATTCTAGCCCAGACTAATAAAGGGGAGATTTGACAGACGCCTGGACGGGACGGTGTCTTTTGCCCAGCCCTGGGCAGCCTACAAGGCGGGCTTTGGCGGCGTCTGCAAAGACTGCAACTTCTGGTTGGGCCTGGATGCCATCAACTGGCTCACCACCTATTGCGGACTCAGCTCTGCCCGTTTCACCTTCTCCGACTGCCAGGGCCATGACAGCTACGAAGACTATCAAACCTTCATTGTAAGCTTGCAGCACAAACATGATAGACATTATTTTTTTTCATTTTTAAGCTCTCAGCTTCTCTAGATTACCTAAATTTGTCACATAAATTGAATAATTTTATCGAATTTTCCCGCCAAAAAATGCTCTGAAGTCTCTTTATTTTTCTTGAAGTTAAAGGTCCAATTTCTGCTGGAATTTAAGGCCACCCTTTTTCCAGCGTAATGAGCTTTGCAAGAAGTTTTCGCTGTCAAGTAGTGATAAAAGGAAGCAGGTGAATGACGAGAGGACTCTGTACAGCCTGCACGTGGGGCGGGCTAGCGGGCCTGCTGGTGATGGCCTCGATCTTGAGAACGGTCAAAACGGAATGGCTTTCTCAACCGTCGACAGGGATCATGATGCCGACCCCGGTCGCAACTGTGCCAGTATCTATGGATAAGGGTTGCCAGTTATTTACATTCCTTCATGCAGAATTTATCTGAGTTGTGAAATATGGGATCACAAAAATTTACTTTCCCATATTTACCTAAAAGTGGGCTGTGCAAAAAACTACAATGATTCAATGCTCTGACTATTGACGCACAGTAAGGGAACAGCAACGTTTAGTTGTAAACATGTTCAGTTTTATGTTCAGCTTTGAAAAAAACTTGACGAATAAAAATATCAAAAAGTCCCTAATGCCCCATTGCAGAGGCTGGTGGTACCACGCCTGTTTCGATTCCAACCTCAACGGCATCTATTACGGCGGCTGCCCAATGGAGACGGGGGAAGTTCCCTCAGTGCCCTTCGCTACAGGCATCAACTGGCAGACCTGGGAAGGCTGGCGAACTATTGCCTCTGCCGCCATCCACCTTCGCCCTGCCTCCTAGACAGATCAAAGCGATATCTTTCTTTCTTCTTTGGCTCGTGTTTCATCATCTTGGCTCCATTTCGTTCAAACTGATAAGCTTCATCAGCAGAACAAATGTTTGCCGTACAATTTAGGCCTCAAGTGCCTCACTAGCTATCAGTGTGAGAAGGGAAGTCGAGCAAGACAGCTTCGGCAAACAGACAGGTCTTTCAAAAGTTGAGTAGTGTGCTAGTTTATACGCTCACTAGCAGTCGCAATAGGTTTCTGTCAAACGTCGACAGACATGCGTCTGTTGCTATTCTGTCTAATCGTGGTCCAGCTTGACGCCTCCGCGGCCAATGGTAGGAAGCAAATGGACACAAATTGTTCTCCAACACTCCAAATGAGCCTACAGCTCTTTATGAAACCTCTCTCTTGAGTAAAATTAAATATTTTGTAAAAAAAATTGAGCAGTAACCAGGAAAAATAAACAGGTGACGTTACAAAGGGGTTTACAATGGCAAGTTGCAAGTTTATTTTCTTACATAATCTAAATTATTGCAGATTGTTCTTGCGGTGAGCCGGTTTTCAGGCTGCCACTAAACGCGCGGTCTACAATTTTTGCTTCCCCTGGTTTGTTCTCATACTGACATTCCTCGATTATTGAAAATATTAAGGCATAAATTGACAGGGATTATTCTTGTGAATATTTTAAGGTTTTTTGTTTCGGTTTCTAGGCAAATGTCGTAAAATCAAGCCCTAATTCAGTGCAATCGCTGTTTGAAGTCATTTTTCGCCGATTAACAGGATACCCTGAGAAATATTGTCCCGACCTTAGCTGTCTCTATCTTATCTACGGGAACAATAAGGAGAGGCTGGCTCTCAGCTTTCTGGACCTCCAACTAGGCCACGGAGACGTGCTCAAAATTTACGACGGCTTTTGGAAGTTGCTAGCTGAGTAAGGCTCTTTTTCGACAATTTTATATGCTGATATCTAATTTTGAGTGAAAATTTAGGTGTAGATTTGGCAATTGCCCGAATGAGCTGGAGTCTACGGAAGATTTCTTCAGCGTCCAGTTCACCAGCGGCCGAGCAAACAACAACCCTGGTCGATGGTTCGCATGTTAACCCTTTAATAGAAGAGAAATTACGTTTGGAGTAAAAAAACGCCTTTATTTTTTATTTATTTTTATTTATTTATTATTTTCTGAAACGTGTCCCATCAAGAGACGTAAGGTACATAAAAACAAAGAAAAACAAAAAGGGAAACAAAAATCAAAAACAAATTAGAACACAAATTGCAAATTAGCTGACCAAGTATAACAGTCTTATAATTCATTCATATTCATCAAAATATATATGCTTGGACAGTTGCATTTTGTTTTTGGCGCGCAGTTCAGTGTCTCTTTCCATGCGCGCCCAAAAACAAAATGCAGATGACGCAGCAGATTGCACTACTAGAAATTGTATTTCCTTGACTTTTTACTCGATGCAATTGGAAATTTTGGAGAAAAGAGACTCACATTTGGCTTGCCGATGGTACCAGATATTTCTTCCACTTTTAATGTAGTATAAAATGTACAAATACAAATTTGATTTTGTTGGTTTTATATTTAGATAAGATTTTATTAGATTAACAAATAAAAAATGTGTGGTGTTATACAGCAGGAACTTAGCCAGATTCTCTTTCATTGTCACCGGAAGGGAAGGGAAGAAGAGCGGAACAGGTTAGGGCATCTCGGGGAAAATATACAGACTGATCCCGGCCTCCCTTCCGCCCGCCTCATCGACATAGGCCGACGAAACCGGCTTGGGAAACGTCACAGCGCACCCGCGGGGCGGCCAGGAAGGGCAGTAGTGATCACACCATCAGCTAGACAGGCAGAGGAACGGGGCCTCGGATCTAAGCTACAAGCAGTACGACTACGGGGGCCAGGGAAAATCTTTAGAGCCAGCTCGGTGAGGAATTCTGGGTCGGCGCCGCAGATCGGAACCACCCCACCGCATGAGAACTCGATCAAGTACGCGATGTTTGATGGGCATCAGTACTCCGGAGTGGAAGTCGAAGCAATGACAGGGATGGTTCATGCTCAAAACGCACTCTCAACCTCCGGTCTTGAGTTGGCGAACGGAGTCTTTGTCTCCACTCTCTAACTCGTCGTCGCGTACTTGTTCCCCATGGAGTACAACGGGAGATACAAGTGAGAAGGGCTCCCACGGCGATGACCGCCGAAGTGACTCCAATGACTCCAACGACCGGATCAGCGAGAGTCGAGCTGATACCGCTGACACTCGACCATGTGATGTTCGCGATGTCTCTGAGACCTCCGGCTATAGATCTGACTAGACCACCTGTGACCTGATCGCGCCGGGTAGTTCCTGGAGTCTTGTTGTCGAAGCTGAAGGAGGCAGAGCTGGTCCGCTCAGTAAGCTCGCCGATCTTTCTCTCCAATGCTGGTAAGCTGGATGAGTAAGCGACAAGCTCGGCGAACGGAGGCATCAGTCGCGAGTGGAACAGGACCGGAGTGTCGTACGTGATTTCAGGTCGGAATTGATGCTTGCCCGGTGACTGGATTAGTGTGGCAAAGGAGCTGTGCGTGAAGTTCTTGAAAATAGCGCTGCTCCGTCCGTCACCAGAGGCTTCTATGGGTTGGAGTGGACGTATGTCGCTACAGTCGGTGACAGGGCTGTGACGAGTAAGATCTACTCCTCCATTGTCAGGTAGGAAGAGAAGTTCTCCTGTCTTGAGCTTCACGGGAAAGAAGACGTAGCACGTCTGTTCTCCAGGCAGTTGATGATTCGTGTACACCTTCTCCACCTCCGCTTCTTGGCACTGAGCTATGTAGATGGCCACTCCCCACATCTCTGCTGAGATGTCCTGGCGACCAGTGATGGCTCTGACTCCATTGGTCGGGCTCAGTTGTACCATCTGCTTCAGCACCTGGTACTGGCGCTCCTCCAGCATGCACATTCGATGTTCGTCATTCGATTCCACTCTCTCTATCAAGTCCACCAGCTCGTCCACTATGTAGTGGAGTTTCGCTTCCACTGGATCGTGTTGTTGGATCCAGCTTTCTATACAAACCAGCGTCTCGTGGACGGTCCCCTCCCGCACATCTTCGTCTACGTCTTGGTGAGATGTTGCCGTGGCGGACGGGCGCGAGGAGGAGGTCCTGGGTTGAAGCGTGCTTCCTTCCTTTGTGGGTGGACTCCGACCAGTGTTAGGATCGTCTTCTAGAACTGCGTCCTCGCCGTTGAGCCGAGACAGTCCCTTCACCTCTTTAGCGTCCTTGAAGAGCTCGTCAGTCAGCCTCTCCCATCTCTCCCACTTCTTCCAGTTTTCCCTTTCTTCTGCCGTGGGGGGCGCTTCTTCCCTCTTGTCCCACCTCAAGGAGTGGCTCTGGGACCATCGGTCGTTGTCGCTGCCTTCCTTGGTATAGTTGATGTACAACGCTCCTCCCTCATGCGAAAGCAGCGTTCCGGGCGGGAGACATCCCAGATTCGGTTTGGTGTACGGAAAGTCCTTCTCAGGAGGATAGGTGGAGAAGGTCGCGGAGAGCTGAGGGAGGCGCACTTGAGAACCCATCACTTCACCTTCGAAACTTCCGAAGTGGCGGAAGGGACAGTGTCTGAGGATGGGTGTGTCATTCCAAACGATGGTGTACTGGGGCTGCACACAGCTCTCCTCTCCGACGTGACACCCTTTGAGAGACCCAAGGTCCGAAGTGAGAGCCTGGTGTCCAGCATACACCGTCCCCTCAAGAAGGTACAGGTTGGCCATCTGGTAGACGTGGGTGTCGGAACAGCGATGCCACTCCCGAGACTGTGATCGGTTGGTGGTCCAGAGGGAGTCGTCCAGTTGAACTAACTTCGACCCTCTAAACTCCTGCTCCGTCCATGCGTGATTACACTCGTCAGCGGGGACGCTCATCCTCTTGATCGATCCGCCGGGTTCCCTCTTGAGGGAGGGGAGCGGTTTGTCCCTCTGCGCGTTGATGGTCAGTATCTCCAGGATGCATTGAGCTGCCGGGACGCTAGGTCCTTCTGCGGTGGGAAGCCATAAGTCCACCTCATGATGTGATCTTTTGGCTGGTTGTTCATACACTGAGCAGTCTCTGGATCGTTCTGGGAGAAGGAAGGGTCTGCCACCTCCGTTGGGACGATAGCACAGTTGGAACTTCATGTCCGTTGGTAGCAACCTTTGGAGTAGCTGAGTAGCGGACGAGGTGGGATGGGTCGGCTGCGTGGTAGCTGGAGTGACCAGGCACATCGCCATGAGCATCATAGTTATGGTGCTTCCTCCTGGTCTCCTCATCACTACCCTCGTTTCTGGAGTTCAGCATTCCGTTTGAGAAGTGGATCTCTTCCTGTTTTCCCGAGGTCCCATGGTCTCTCGCATCCGGATGTACCGTCTCCTCGCTACTTCCTTCCATCGGGCTTGCTGACTCTCGGACATCCGTTGCCGGTATTCTTCCGGTGGGACGAGGTGGAACTCGTAGTGCCAATGTTCCGGAGTGAGTTGTCCTTCGACGGCTCGTAACCGACCTCGTGAGCGAGGATCCACGGCCAGTCTCTGTCTCAGAACTTCCTCGACCAGGGTCCTCATCTGAAGCGTGTACCCCTTCGCCTTCATTCCGTTCTCGTCGAACAGCTCCAGGACGAAGGGGAGGTCCATCCGACTCAGTACGCGGGCGAGTTGGTCAATGTCTGTTTTCTCCGCTGGCACTGTCTCTCTACGAGGGTAGAGAGGGCGTGGGGTCCAACGGAGCCTCAGGTGCCTCAGATCTGGCGGTGGGAGTCCTGGAAGCGTTCCTTCCCCTAGTAGGCTCTCCTCCATGGGAGTTACCACCAACAGGGAGCGCCAAGCAGCTCGATCCATTAAGAGATGAGTGACCCGTGTTAGCCTCGACAGGATGAACAGTCGCTCCTCCGCCTCCGTTTCTAGGCCATGAAGGTCTAGCAGCGCGAGGTGCGTCATCATTGGGAAGCGCAACAGCCTCCTCGGTGGTGTCAGCAGTTCCTCCGCGGAGGCACACCCCACATACTGCACCTGGGTAACTGTCGTCGGCAGATCTTCGATATCCGCTGTAGTGGCCACGTCGAGCTTTGGCGCAAGAGCACTCAGCCCCACGAACGGGCCGACTATCCTCAGCCGTTTGAGCTCCGTCAACGGAATCGACCCCGTGGGTACGTCCCAGGAAGGTACCTCGGTTCCCCGAGTCTGTATGTCCAGTATAGCCAGTCCTGCCAGGAGCATGTCCCAGACTCCTACCCACCATTTCCCAGCTTCCTCCTTGGGTCCAGCCGATGTGAGTCGCGGCAGAGAAAGGCGCTTGAGGTTGGGAGTGAGCCTACTCAGATCAGGCATCCGGATCGTTGCTTGTCGGTTGAAGGTTAAGTTTCTCAGCTGAGGAAGTGGTTGGTTCCAACGGATCTCCACTACATCCTTCTTCGTCGTCTCCAAACCGAGGTGAAGAGCTCGGAGCCGGGGTAGTCGAGATAAGGCTGCCCAGTCCTTGGTGTCGAAATAGGCATGGCCGTAGATGGTCAGCCTCCTGAGTCCGGGAGCTCGCTTCACCACGTCCGTCACGGAGATGCCTGAGCCGATGGACATCCATCTCACGTTTGGTTTGGTGAGATGCCCCAAGGTCCCTCTCCACACTGCCACTCCCTCGATCCCAGGTGGCAGAGCGTTCCAAATGGTGGGTGAGATGACTTGGAGCTTCAAAACTCTAAGTCTCGTACTCTGCTGCAGACACTGCATAAATGTCTGATGGTAGACATTAATGGTGAAGTAGTCGGCTTCGGCTCTCTTATAGCCCTTGAGTGTCCTCATCCGCTTCACTCGTGGGAGAGGGGTGATGTAGTCGTGCTCCAGGGGCGGATGGAGATGCGCCAAGGGAAGCGTAGCTTTGAGGGTCCCGACCTGGAGTACTCTGCTCATGGGCAAGTGGCCCTCCTCCCTTCCCCGTCTCAGCATATAGTACTCTATGGCCTCGCTCTCCAGGAGGTCACAGACGTATGGTGTTCTCCATGGCATCTTCCTCCTTCGCGGTGGTTTTGGCTGGACCGCTCTCCCCTCTGTCAGGATTCCGGATTCCGCAGCGGTTCCTCCCTTCTCCTCTTCCTGGACTGGTTCCGGAAGGATTACCGACGGCAGCTCTCCTATCGCTTCTCCCAAGTTCAGTTCCTGGATCATCCGTCCCAGATCATCATCGCTCATGAGATCGGCAATCGAGAAGTCCGTCTCGATCTTGCTCCAGTCTACTCCCATCATGAGCATGCTTGACGAGGATCCTGTCGCGGTGTCATCTTGGAGCATGTCCTCAGGTCCACCATGATCGAAGAACGAGCGAGGCATGCAGTTCCCTCCGACGCTTCCTCGTCCCAGCTGTTCCCTAGTCCTTACTAGCTCGGCCCAGACGAAACGGTGTAAGGGCTCATAGATCTCCTCGTCGAGTTGGTACCGGCGTCGATTCAAGTCTCGTTCCAGAACCGTCAGCTTCTCCCTCGACGCCCCGTGGTTGGCGAGGGGATCAACTCGGTTGTCCAAGATCTCTCTCAGCCGTCGGCGAGTGAGGGAAGGGACGATTACATTCTCGAGGCTTGAACAGTGTCTCTTCCGCGGTCCTGGTCCGTCACTTTCCTCGTCCTTCCTTGTGCCCTCTGTTCCTCCATTCATCAGGATGGTACTCCTCTGGTGATGGCCTTCTCTGACAGTGAATGGCGAAGTTGCGTTTCCCATCAGGAAGGAGCCGAAGGGACTGGGAAAAACGAAAAGGCCTGGACGGATCTCGAAGCTCCGCGGCGCGGCGCTGGTGAGGACGAAAGACAGGACGTTTTGTCCAAGGAGGACGTCAACTTTCATCTCCCGTCTCTTCCTCTGAGGGGGCATGTTCAGCAGGTCGGGATATCTGTTATGGATTTGGTCCCAGTCTTCCTCTGGAAGTGGTGGTTCCAGGAGGAGAGGAGGGCAGATCTCGCCATCCGGAGTCCAGGCCTCCATGCTGAATTCGAACCCGCTGGGCATTAGGGCATTGAGTCTGACCTTCCGCATCTTGATCTTACACTGTTCCCTGCATCCAAAGCTTCCGGTGTTTATTCTCTTCACTTCTCGTGTCTCCAGGGCTAGCCGTCTGGCTATCCGGTTGGAGATGATGGTCATCTGGGATCCGGAGTCGAGGATGCAGTGCATGTCTATGTTTTTCGTCCAGTCATCCGAATAGAGTAGTGCCGGAAAGGTGAGCATGATGGGATCGCCTCTATCTCCGAGGGTGTCGCTCCGTGACCTCGGCTCGTGGCCATTGTTGTCCGACGCTAGGTCAGGAGTGTGTGGCGATCGCCAGTGATCCTTTTCGTCGGCGTTCGAATCGCGTCGAAAACCAGTGATGTTGGAGCGGGGCACGTGGGTGAAGGTCGCGCTAGCGAGCGGTGAGATGCTCCGTGGGCGAAGTTGGTCCAAACTACCTGGATAAGCACTGTTGTCGTGTGGACAGGCTCGGGTACTGTCATCCTGCCGGCGGGCCGAGAGGTAATTGTCCACACGGCGCGGTGGACGAGCGGGAGCCTCAAATAGCCTCCTGTCCTCGAGGTGGAGTTCTGGGCACCCTCGAGGGCATGTCGGTGTCCTTGTTCTATGCTCGGGTAGTATAAGCACGTGAGAATCCAATCCGGCTTCCGGCGCTTGTTGGTTCTGTTCCATCTGAGCCGTAGCTGAACGTGGCCGTGTGATGGGGTCCCGGACTGCTCTTTCCGCTGGTCGGGCAGGACCCACGGAGGGTGGTCTTTCTGAGTGTCTCCCTGCTCCTGGTTGGAACCCGGCCACTCCCCGGTCCGGGTATGAAAGGGCCATGCCAGTGGATTCTGCACGTAGGAAATCGGCCATGACTTCCTCGGAAGAGGGGTGCCTGGGTCGTGGAGCTGCTGGGATGAATACATCTCAAGCAAATCCCACCGCCGCGTCTTCCCGAAAGATGGGGGGTCGTTGTTGGACGACGGCTCTGTGACAATCGGCCAGTACACTTTGATAATTGGGCCTTGGTCCCGACGGTCGTGGGGCGCGATTCATTTCTGGCACTCGTGTCCTCCAGAATGGGTCTTGTGAGCGCCCCCTCGGGCTCAAGCCTCGTGGCTTGGTCGCGGCTCTCCGGGAACGTTGACCAAGTTCCTCCTCCGGATTTGTTGTTGTTGAACGTAGTTGACCTAGTAGCTGACGTCCTACCGGCCCGTCTGGCGTCCTGTTCTCGTGCCGATGATTTCCGTTCATCTCTCCCACAGTCGCCTGTTGTTGAGCTATCAGGTCTTCGAATGTCCCTGGGCGTAAATGCTCCATGAGGGTCTGCATTCTCATGGCCTCTCCCTCGTAGTGTGGAGGCATGGGAGCCGCCCTTGGACACATCAAGGCCCTTTGGTAGGGGGGCAGACCAAGCGCTTGTGGAGGCAGTTGAGGCAACTGGCAAAGAACATTGGTCATTGAGTCGTCGGGCTCGGCTACCAAGAAGGGGGAGTCGTATTGTTGGAAGGACCGTCTTAGGTTATCCGGCACTCTCAGTGGCACCTGTGGGCGTTGAGGTAGAGAAGAATTTCCTCTTGGTGGCAACGGGTAAGCCGGGTGTGGAATGATGGTCCTGGGTGGGGGGTTGGACGCTGCAAGGTGCGGTGGTGGATGTACGAGGATTATATTTCCTGGTCCTTGTGGGTGGAGTGTGATTCCTGAGTTGGGCAACGTTTGATCCTGGGCTCCTCGAATGCTCTCGTTATAGCTTGGAGGTACTTGTGGAAAGGTGAGTGCCCTGACTGCCACTTCACTGTAGGCTGGGGTTGGCAGCCCCAACGTTGGCACTGTTTCTCCCTCTACTGCCCTGGAGTCCACCGTAGACCTGTGCCCTATCGACGGCTGATTCCCCATCATGTACATGGCTCCTGGAGTTTGAGGTTGAAGCCATGGCTGTCGTAGGTTCATTGTCGGCGCTCCTAGAGGCTGGACTTGGGGGAGTCCTTGTAGAGGGTTTGGATTTGATGGTGGGTGTGTGGAGAGAAGCATCGGCGGGTGCGGAATGGGGGGAACAGTCGGTAGCGGGTACGACAGTCGTGCTGACGAGTACTGTCCGTTCTCCCCCGGCCACCGATTCGTCGGAAGTATGAATCCTGTGATCCCGTTGGCAGCCGCCGTTTCTTCAGCGGTTGCTTGTAACTGACGCCGAGTGAAGAGTAATCCTTGATAGTGCCGTTGGAGTTCCGGACGTCGTGGGTCGTCTGCGGAGAGATTGTTGAGCTGTGCTTCCATCTGGGCGACGGCTTGCAACGCATGACTCCAGTTGATGTATGCCTGACGCATGGGTGCTGGTGGGTCGGGCCATGGCTGGTCGTCAGCCCGGTTCTCCGTCAGTAAGCCCTCCAACGGAGCAACGGGAGTCCCATTGCTGTGGTTGGGACTTGTGTCCATGCGGCAGGCATCGGTCGCCTCAGCTTGGATTGCGACAACGTCTGGTGGAGGACGACTGCCGTGATAGCCCAATCGAGCGCAGGCGTCCTGATAGAGCAGGTCGCAGATCGTTAAGAACTGCCTCTTGCGCTCGTTGTTCTCCTCTTTACCGAGCAGGACGTCGAGGTTGGTCGAGTGGAAGACCCCTTGCGCGACGAGCTGCTCTACGGCGGAACACAACGTTGCGTGGTCCCTGGGAGCACAGTCCGGACACTGGTAGGAGGCGGGGCTCCTATCTAGCAGATGTTGGCAGAGCGTTACTACTCGTGTCGCATCCCTTGTTCCGAAGAGTAGGCCCAGGTCTTCTTGCGCACAAGTGGGACACTGGTCTCTCCTGCATTGATCGCAGGCCAGACGGTCGACGGGGTCGAAGACTTTCCGGCACTGGTAGCACTGGGAGGCCGAATTGGGTGGAAGAGCAGGCATGTCTGGTTTGACCGTGTGGTGACGGTGGCTTGTCTGGACTCGTCTCCGGTCACTAAGCACTTCTAGCTACAACAGGCTCATGACTTAGTCTGCGTCACTAGTTCGTGAGGATATCACGAAGCACGGTTCCTCCATACTGCGGTTCCATAGGAGACTGGTGACCTCGGCCGCGCGATTCTCAGCCAAGCTGTCCTGATTGTAGTGCTATGCACTGTTACTGTTCTTCTCCTGCTTTTCGTGTTGATTGTCAAGGAGCGTCCTATACAGTCTCGGTGTCTTTCTGGTGAGTAGACATGTACAGGAAGCGAGTCGTTCCCCATAGAATTCGAACAGAAGGGGCGGAGAAGGAGAAGAGGGTGATGACAGGTGGGCCGAGGAGGTTGGGCGTAAGGGAGGGGAGGGAACGGACGGAATTGGGGAATCCAGCCAATCTCCTCCAGTCCCGGGTTGTTGACTGCGTTGGTGCCTCCTCTGATGGCACCAACTGTCAGTTAGCCCCTTGGAGTCTCCGAGAGAAGACGTAGCGATGGTAGTGTTTGGGAAGGACGAATTGTTTGATGACCAGGTCTGTCGGATGTTCTCGGTGCGCTTGTCGGAGGATGTGGGCCATCCGGTCGAGAGGAACTAGTCGGTTCATCTCCAACGTGAAGGGGAACTTCACCGCCGCCATCGTCCACAGGATCCTCACCAGCCGGGCTCCGCCGATGTCCTGGCGTGGCGAACTCGAGTCGTGGCTCCATGCAAGTCCTTGTCCAAACAGTCCGACGTGTTTGAGTTGCAGCACCTTGAGGTTCAAAGGTAGGAGTTTTCCTTGGGGTATGGGAAATCCGTCGTTCAGTGGGCGGCTCTCGGGAATGAAAACCGTCCGGAAGGTGTGAAAGTCAGTCTTGAAGTGGGTAACGGAGGTGAGCTGTGGGAACAGGGCAGAGTAGTCCTCTTCCGTTTCTCCATCCCACGAACCATCGTAGAGCACCAAGGATTCCAAGTTGGGTAAGCTACGAAGCAGCCTCTCCAACCTTGGGAAATCTTCTTGGAACTTGCAGTGAAGCCTGAGCTTGGACACCGTCGAAGGGAGTTCCGGCAGCGTGTTGTAGAGTCGAACTGTTGTCACTGCCAGTGTCAGCACAGGCAATTCATCGTGCGTGTCACCCAACTCCAGGAGTTGGAGTCTCTTCAGCGGGCAGCGTCCAGAGACTGGAGCAAAACCAGTGAGATCCTCTATCCAAAGTACTTCCAGCCCCGATGGAAGCAGGTCCCAGAAGGAAGGCTCGGCCGGGTCTGGTAGTTGTACCCAGGGAAGTTCAACGGAGACCAGGTTCGGCGCCAGTTCCTTCAAGTTCAGGGTTCTTATCTTGTCCGTCCTTTCGAATGCCAGGTGTCGGAGCTGTGGGAGTGGAGCGTTCCATTCGATCTGGTGGAATGAGTTCCGATCGCTTCCGACTCGGAGACGGAGTCGGTGAAGTCGTGGCAGTTGCTGGAAATGAAACCATTGCTCTGATGAGGGGTCCGTCCCTTGCCCTCCGTGGAGACGTAGCTCTTCCAGATTGGGTGTGACGTATTCCAGGGTTACTTCCGACAGCTCCCAACAGTGGATGACTCTGAGGCGGGTCTTTGGAAGTTTTCCCAGCGATCCTTGGAAGTACGAGAGACGGGTGATGGTGTCTGGCAGGGCATTCCATATCTTGGGCTTCATTGTCCTAATCCTCAGCTCCTCCAGAGCTTCGGCCGCATTGAAGAATGGCAGCAGATGCCGAAAGAAATTCTTCAGGCTGTCCAGGCGATCGGTGATGTCTAGGATCCGCAATGTCTTTGTCAAGTAGGGTAGCTGGAACACCTCCTTCCTGGTTGCGACTTGGAAATGAACAAATGAGAGACAGTGTCTTTGTGTTCTTGTGTCTTCCCAACTTCGTGCTTCCCAATTCGAGGTTCGCGGCCCTACTGCCCTCTGGAGATCCAGTGTCCCCATGAATATATGATGGGGGGCATGAAGGTTGCAGGGAAATCCGCCAGAGAGGCTGCGAAGGACGTTCGGTCTGATTGGATCTATGTTCAGGACTCTCCACAATCGGGTCCAGGTGTCCTTTCCTTGGTCCTCTCCCGTTTCCTCCTCCCTTTTGACGAT
>JASANA010003515.1:0-11236 GCA_030248095.1 Ptycholaimellus sp. GST1_10 | reverse complement strand
TATTGCTTTAAAAATAAAAATTTAAATTTTCTACATTTGTCTGTGAAAGGCATTTTTAGCTGGGTGACAAACACGGCATTGCTGGTCCGTTTCCAGCTTCAGCCTTATGCCTGCGGAATCTGCTCTGTAAAGTTCCACTCAGAAAGGAAGCGTTCTTAGGCATCAGAAAACCCGTGTAGGTTAGAGAACTCAATGGATAAACCATGTCCAGTGTCAAAATCACTGTCATTAATTCCATTTTTACAAACTGATGGGACTCAATGCCAACTCACTTTTCATTTTTGCTTCACAAAAAGGTCTATACCATCCAACAAGGTCTGCTGCCTTAATTGATTCTTTTAATTTTTATAGCAAAATTCCAAATAATGTGGCCAAATAGTGATTGAGCAAATATGATGGGTACACCGGCAGCGCAGTCAACAGGCATAGAAAATTCTGAAGAATGACAATAGCTATTCGACAAATGATGGCAATTTGGTCGTCATCCCACTTTCCAAATATCTGTAGTTTGTAAGGCCCAAAATCGAAAGTACTTGGCTTCGATAGGCGGGACACCAAGGTTGTTAAAAAATAGGTTTTCCCATTTTTCAGCGCCTCCCCACCTCCCACCTCCCTTTCGTGGTCGCTTCGACACGTGGCGAAACTTGCTCCCAGCCTTCCCCCGTCTCCCGCGCCTTTTTCTTTCGAGATTTCAGTTTCAAACATTTATTCCAAAATACCATCACAAAAATCTCTCGGCCCTCGTACTTTTTGCTTATTTTGGCCTCTCTTTTTCCCATCCCTTTTCATGATTTGACGCACGATGTATCCTTTTATCATTTTTTCACAAATAACAAACTTCTTAACTTCAACTCTAAACCCCCATGAATCTAAAATTTCCCCAAACATATTTTTCAAAAAAAATCTAACTTTATGGATAACATTTTGTTGTTCCTTTTAATTTTTGCCTTACGGGATGATTACCGCGCCACAATGGGGTCGCAGTTTCAGAGCAGGCAGGCGTCTCTTCTGACCTTTGATCTGCCAGACCCTTCGACTCAACCGCGCCGCTTCAGCTGCCGGAGGCCACCGGACGAGGAGGCGTCTCGCTGACTGCCCAATTCCCATTCCTCTGCTTCTTAGATGGAGAGCACAGAGGGCAAGAAGAGCAGCAGCGGAGAGCGGGGGGAGGAGAGGAGGAAGGTGCGGAAGTTGTTCCGAGAGTCGCTGGGTGTCCGGTGTGCTGGAGCTGAGCACGAGGGGGACCCGGGGCTGGAAGTGGCCAGGACTAGGAGCAGCATTCCAGTCTAGCCCTACCTGTCCCCGTCCTACTGCACTCTTACTCCGCACCTCGTTTTGGAAGTTGTCTCGTCATGCATATCCTACCCCTCCGCCCCCACGGGGGGAGCGCGGGGGGCGGGGCGGGCGGGGGGGGGGGTGCCAGGTGCACCAGAGCACCGGCCAATCCCACATCTATCCCGGCCCCGCCGCACGCCCTACATCAGTCAGCCCCCTGGGCCGTTGGGGAAACTACTCGACTAGGCAGGAGGAGCGGCGGCGCAACTCGGGCGGCACCAGCAGACTCAGGCACAGCGCCAATCTGCTTTTACCCTGCCAGCTCTCGCGTCTCGACGAGACTTGCATGGCAGACCCCGCGCTCCAGGCAGGCGATACGCCTCCGTCTTCTCCTCTGCAGGATACCTGATGTGGGACTTTTGAGGTCGTTTTGGAGACGTTCGCAGCTTGAATTTTTCGCATCCTTACCACTTCCTTCTCAGGAAGGGGCTTCGGGTGCAGAATACCTTCTTTTTTTCCACCCGGTCACGGCGCACTACTCTCGACAGTACGGGCTTGTCCCCTACCAGGGAGTATTAGTAGAGTAGTTTGCATGTCCACACATACTGTGTGGAGTGCCCTCAGCCTCTTTCGGAAGTCCGGGGACGACCGGAGGGACGACTCGAACTCAAACTCCCATACAATTTTGTGAAATTCAGATTACCTCTCTCCTAGCCCAGCAATGAAACATCACTAAAGTGGGCAACCAAAGGCAAAGTATCAATTTGCACAGCTGGGGGACGGGAGCCCGTTCAGCTGCCGAAGTGCAGCCTACAGTCGGGGCAATCGAAGCTGCGGCCTGAGCGAACTGCGCTCCAGTCCCAGTCCCGGCGGCAGCGCTCTGCGGCCCAACCCCAACAGCATCTTCTACGAGAAGCTCTGCGTGCTTGGTCAGCTTTCATAGTTCAAGTCAAAGTCAGCACAGTCTGGCTGGTTTTGAAGTGTTGACTTGAGGCATGCCTCTTGTCCCTATTTGACCCCTTACTGTTCTAGGAGAGAGGTAATCTGAATTTCACAAAATTCCTCCTATGGGTGAGTTTAGTTCCAATAGAGAGTATAGTCCTCCAGTACATTCCCGGACTTTTCCAAAATTAACACTTTTTTGAGGGCACTTTTTTGCATTCTGCCACAGTATGTTGTGGCTGAGACATTGCAAACTTGCGTCTACTTGATACTCCTGGTAGGGGACAAGCCCCTACTCCTGGTAGGCATGCGCCTGACCAGCTAGATTGATTGGAAAAGAAGGTACTTTGCCGGAAAGTCCGAAACCGTTCTGGCCCCGAAGACCCTTCCAATTGAGAAGAAATTGGTTAATTGCGAAAACCCAACTATTCTCGAAAACGTCTCCAAAAACTTGACCTCAAAAAGTCCTCAGTCCATCTATTGCAGAGGAGAAGACGAAAACGTGTCCCAATCGACTGCTGGAGCGAAGGCACAACCGGGCTCTGCCAGTGCAAGGTCTGGGTGCAGACGCAAAGCTGGCAGAGCTGGAGGCTCCGGATTTGGGCACCTGTGCTGAGCTGTGTCTGGAGTTTGCCGCCGAGTTCTGCGCCGCCGCCACCTACTATCCTAGTCGAGTGAGTTTTCCATCTCTTTGGGCCAGTTTTGGGGGCTTTGACTGATGGAAAAGTGGCTTGCGGTCAATTTCTTGGCCTGGCTGTAAAATTTCAAATCGTTGGAGCTTCATTAGTTGGCCGTAAATTGCTATCATCGCCTAAACAGACTCTTAGCACCCCCCCCCCCACCCCCCCCCCGTCCCAAAAAATTGAGCAAAGTTGGGTAGTTTGTTGATTTTATTGCATTTTGACTGACAATTTTCCAAAAATTTTGCCAAAATGGAGTTGGTTGGTAAAATCGGGGTGCGGCGGTGGGGGGCAAGGTGGGGTCGGGACTTGTTGTATGGTTGACTTATTGACTGAAATTGCTGTCCTTAGTCCTGGCCTATTTTCCAGCCCCTGGGTCGCCCCAACTGCGTGCTCAGTCCCAGCACAGCCCTGGACGGCCCAGCAACTCTGCTGGACAACCTTCGCGAGCCAGCAGAACTCCTCCTTCTCAACTTCTGCACCGGGCCTCTGCCGCCCTCCAGTATCCTCTTCTTTGCCCTCTGTCCTCCATCTAAGAAGCAAGGAATGGGAATTGGGCAGTCAGCGAGACGCCTCCTGAACAGATCTTCCATCGCCTCCGGCAGCTGAAGCAGCAGTTGAGTCGAAGCAGACGCCAGTCTCGCAGAAATCGAAGGTCCAGAAGACGCCTGCCTGCTCTGAAGCTGCGACCTGTGGGTACGCAGTGGCTCAGGCTAAGGTAAAAAAGGAACAACAAAATATTATCATAAAGTTGAGTTTTTGAAAAATATTTGGGGAAGATTTTAGATTCATAGGCGGTTTGAGGGTAAAGATTTAAAGTTTGTTATTTGTGAAATGATTAGAAAGGGATACATACATATACATAGATGGAAAGGGATGGGAAGAAAGGCCAAAATAAGCAAAAATTACGAGGGCCAATTTTTGTGATGGTATTTTGGAATAGCACAATGTTTGGACAGGTCTCCGAAGAAAAGAAAGGCACAGAAACGGGGAAGGCTGGAGCGAGTTTCGTCAATGTCGAAGCGACAGCCACGAAAAAGAAAAAAGTTGAAGTAAGTCAAGCACTGAAAATGGGAAAATGCGCTATTTTTTAACAACCTTGCAGTGTATTCGCCTATCGAAGCCAAGTACTTCGGAATTTGGGCCTTACAAACTACAGATATTTGAAATAGATGACGACCAAATTGCCATCATATTTGTCAAATCACTATTTGTCATTCTTCAGAATTTTCTATGCCTGTTGATTGCGCTGCCAGTGCATAGCCATCATATTTGTCCAATCACATTATTTGGCCACATTTATTTGGAATTTTGTCATAAAAAATTAAAAAGAATCAATTAAGGCAGCAGACCTTGTTGGATGATTGAGCCTTTGAAGCAAAAATGAAAAGTGAGTTGGCATTGAGTCCCATCAGTTTGTAAAAATGGAATTAATGACAGTGATTTTGACACTGGACATGGTTTATCCATTGAGTTCTATTCTAACCTACACCGGGTTTTCTGATGCCTAAGAACGCTTCCTTTCTGAGTGAAGCTTACAGAGCAGATTCCGCAGGCATAAGGCTGAAGCTTGAAACAGACCACAATGCCATGTTTGTCACCCAGCTAAAAATGCCTTTCACAGACAAATGTAGAAAATTTAAATTTTATTTTTAAAAGATTTAGAAATTTGTATTGTTTGATTTCATATACAAAACCTTTTCTCATTGTTCAAAACTAGAGTTGAACACCGCTGGCACTGAATGTAAGCTTGGCCAGTGAAATCTTCCTTATTGGTTTTCAAGTACTCCGACTTGCTCTCAAATTCAGCCTACGTAGTTTTATTGTGTATGCTGGGGCTATTTTCCGTAATGTCAACATATTTTCTGGAACCTTCTGATCTTCCTTCAGATTTGGCATGGGTCAAGGCAGCCACTAGAGAGGCAGTGGGAAGATTGAGGCTGAGAGAGCCATGCTGGTGAAGCCATGAAGCGAAGCTTCCGATGCACCGGTAGAACAGACAGTGAGTGTCCTGGGTGCAGGACCAGGAAGGGGAACTGGCCACGTTTCCCAGGTGCATGGATAAACTTCCATTCATCAAATATACGTGGCACTATGAGCAAGGCCTATCAGGCAGTGGAGGCCTTTATTCAAGACTTCATTGGTCTCAAATTAGGTACACAGATAGGGTTCGATCGTTTGCTGATTCCAGCAAGGTTGAGAAATGCAACTATGACAGAAGCTTGTCCTATTTGTTCGGATGTAATCGGGTTTTGCACGAGGAGGTGGCAGAAGTTTTGGCTGGTTTCATCGACATATGGAGAAACTAGGTTTCCAAAAGTTGATCCCGGAACATCAGCCTTGTGGGTTGCAGGCAAGCGCCTGCAGAAGGTAGCATTCAGGCACGCCTCTAGGAAACAACTCGTTGAAGTTCTATTTGACCAATAACTTGCTCAGAAGAGTGAGAAGACGCATGAACGTGCTGCTTAGGGCATGAACGTGGCCAGAAGTCTGCTGCTGGCCGGCACCTGGGAACGGGGTTCTCTTTGCGGCAGTCCCTCCTCATCCCCTTCCCTGATGTTATAGTTGTAGGTTGCACGCCATTATTCTTCTTCACACTGCTCAATGGTGGCACTAGGCTGGCCTAGCCTACTAAGCTGGCTAATGTTTCATCGATGCAACAAGATTGCTGTGCATTTGGGTCTACTAATTTGTATAGCTGAATATTTTTCAGTTTAGAGCTTGAGCGTGGCCAGAACTTGCCCGGATTTTCCGGCAAATTACCTTCTTTTCCAATCAATCTAGTTAGTCTGGCGCATGCCCACCAGGAGTAGGGGTGCAGAGTGCAACATTCGTCTTTCTTGCCCTGGTTTGGAGACCTGCTGAAACCTACAGAAATATGTGTGCCCATTGATTCGAACCAATTTCAGCTGAGCGCCATAGTCACGCAGGCGACTATTTTATAGAGTCAAATTACAAGAAGGAAGCGCACCACCATTGTACCTTGCGGTTGTGTCTAAATTATGTGCTCAATTTGAAACATGAGCTAGCCGAGTACAGCTATTGAGAAAGCGCAGAGGAGTGGCTGGAAGACAAGGAACTCAGTTACATAGGCTTCGAAGTTTACGATGAGTCAAGGTTAGAAATAGAATGAAAGTTTACGATGAGTCGGGGCTCCGCCATCTTTCTCTCCACTCTCCCTCTGCCTTCCTTTGACATATCCTCTCTACACTTCACTCTCTCACTTTGTCAGAAGCGAACTGCTGAACGGGAACGCCCATGATGTGGAAACTCTCCCAGCCAAGCCGCCGCTTCCCAATTCGAGTGGCGTAGCCAAAAAGGTAGTCATTTTCCTTCGCTTTCGAACGAGTAATTTTATTGGTTTGCTTATATTTTGAGGCCTCAGTCTCAGCCACGCCACTCTGGAAGCAACTCGTTCGAGCTCTATGTGACCAATAACTTGGTCAGAAGAGTAAGAAAACGCAGGAATTGCAGCCGATGGTGATAAAGGTGGCCAGGAGTCTGCTGGCCGGCACCTGGGAGGAGGTGGAGGCAGGAAATCTCTCTGTGCCCGCCTCTCCCCATTACCATCCTGCGCAAGATGGCCTTCTCTCATGTCACAGTTGCCCACCTTTACTTGCTTCCACACTCCTCACTGGTCGCACTGGGCTGGCCTAGGCTACTGAGCTGGCCAATGTTTCATCTATGTAGTACGCTTGCTGTGCAATAGAATCTACTAATAGGTTGTAGGTGTTATCTTTTACTTCAGAGTCTGAGCTATTTGATCGCAAAATTCTAGATCAAACTGTTGCAGCAACTGAAAATCAAAAGGTTTGGCGTATATGTTATGTGTCAATGCGATTTGCTTCAACTAGCCCTTTATTTCTATTACAAATCGTCCTCGCAGAAGTGATTGCCAAGTGAATTTGGAACCAGCGGGCAGATTCCGTAAGGAACTCGGCTATTCCGACAAAAAAGACCCCATACATCTGCCTCCATTTTTGAATGTTTCAGCATGAGATTGCAACACTCCATTCAGCGCTTCTGCTGTCTCGTAGCAAGACATAGGGTGATGATCACTATCTGTGGAAAACATTGAGTCAAATCAAGTCAAGTGTGTTTTTATTTTGTTTTTCTTTTTTCAGACATCCAACTCAGTTGGGAGTAGAAAGTAGGAAATCACATCCTACTAGAAAGATGAACAAAACGTAAAGAAACTAAGACTAAAACCACCTCTTCAATTCTTTAACCATTTTTAACCAGCTAATCAATATGTTGGGCCATCTGAACTGGAAACATCAGCAGCTGGTTCTGTAGAGCAGGGTAAAAGCACTGCTTGACAACAATTACGATTCCAGGGCTGGTAAAGTAATCATCTAGATCTGCCCGTTTACCAACAGCAGAATGATTTAGCTGGGCGAGGTTATCGATTTTTAGGTCCTGCGCACCATTCTTGACGTCATTTTCAACATTCCCACCACCGCCAGGTTTCAGAAGCCTTATAGGGCCGCGCTCTGAGATGCTGCCACGAAAGCGCAGCGTGATTCCACCTCCTCCACCACTCTCCACCACTGTAAGTCCCAGGCACTGTCCTTGGCTAAAAAGACTGCCTCTGCCAGAATGCGTGCGCAACCGGGCTCAGAAGGATGATGTTTTGTGTGAGGCATGAATGCGATGCATGCCTTCAAATAGCCAATCATATCGTGGTCAAACAGCCTTCAAACATTTTGGTAATTGCCATTGTCCTAGCTCAGCCCTCTCCCATTTTTATGTTCCTCTATCATAAAAATGGGAGAGGTTTACCCATCCCACTTCTCAGCCCATTATGGCAATAGGTTTATAGAATTTTGTAAAAATTATAGAGGCACTGTTCAGCAGAAGTCCCAGGCCGAGGGCAGCGTCTCTTCTCTGGCCCCACTTGTGGCTATCAGTGTGCGGAATCCGGGAACGGTGGTGGTGTTTTTCTCCAGCTTAAAAAGCACCAAAATTGCTCGCGCCAAATTGGCTGTTGCCACACTCCGCCCTGATGAGTTGTTTCTGTTTCAGATATCCATTAAACAGGGCTTTGTAGAAATGGATTGGTTGAGCTGGATAATAATGGCCACTGCGTTTCACAAAACTGATCTACTCCGGTTTCAGTGAGAAACGCTGCTGCAACCTTTCGAGCACCTCTTAATCACCTCACCTGTCAATCACCTCAGAGCTCGAAAAGCCCGCAGCAAGCCCTTCTTTATCGAGCAGGTTAGCTTTACTCTTTGCCAACCCCTTTCAATAGCCAGTGAACATTATGCTCTGCAGTACACTTATAATTAATTATCAGGATCATTATCAGCATAATTATCAGAAATAAATTCTCGATGATAAGCCTATAAGAGCCTGTAAGACATTGCACCTGGGGATGTGTGTCTGGATCATATGCTCTATTTGAAACATCAGCTGAGCGAGTACAGAAAGCACAGAGGAGCCAGATATCCAAGGTCGAGAGATATCTCTCCGCCCTCCCTCTGCCTCAGTCAAGCCTCCCCTTTATCATATCCTCTCTAGATTTGACCCTTCCCCAGTGTGGAGCCTCCCCAGCAAAGCATCCGAATCCGAGCATTGAACAATGAAGGAGAAAACACGAGAATGCTTTTTGAGCATGATTAAATCCAAGCTAATTCTTTTTAGAAATGTCAGATGCTGTTTGAATGCTAAATGCTCAGAGAAGCAGAAGTATTTATTCTTCTCACTTTTCTTAGCTTGCTCAGCAGACGCCAGTTCCAGTTTAAGTATAGCTGTACCTCCAGCACTTAGCTTTTTACCTATAGTTTGCTGAAACAATTGTTTACTCAACGACAAAATTTGAACCTGTTTGAAATAAACCAGAACAACTTCACTAATCACGCGTAGAAGTAGCAATATGCACATTTAAACCCTGGCTTAAGCCAAGGCTCCCAAAAAGGTGATAAGTACTCATAAAGCTCCTCTGCACGGAAATCTTTAGTAAAAGGCGAAAGATTTTCTCGCAATTTGCAGAGGAACCAGAGCTGATTTGGAAATGATGACTAGTGACAAAGAATAATTTTTGCAACCTGAGACAAGTCAGTAAAGTGAACAGAAAATGCGCAGTGTCGCAATGGATTCTCTTGGCTATTTTTGCATATACCTACGATGTACAGTGTTTAAACTTCGAATGGGGGAAGAAGAGATGCCTACGACCATATCACGTCGAAAGCAACTCATCCCGTCTGATCTGCGAAGTTAAGGCACCGAATATGAAAAACTCAAAATTGCCTTTATTGGGCTGGCGCGAACGGAGCTTTAGCGCAGTGTCAGCGCCCAGCCCCTCTTTTCGACCTAGGTGTATGTTTTGAGGGTTATTGCTAGATCTTAAAATTGATAAGGATTTTGTGCTTCCTAGAAACGTCCAATCGTTCTGATTCTTTTTGCATTGGAAAGAGCAAAACTCGCGAGAAATCGCCAAAATATTGCAGCATTCATAAGAAAATTGCTCAATACCATTTGTCCGAACTCCTCCTCCTTCTTCTTCTCCTCCTCCGCATCTATTCAATGGACAATAGTAGGTATTCAATCGGCCTGTACTAAAGGCATCAACCGGCAATGTCCAATGGTAATTAGATTTAATTAATATAGGCTAATTATGCCAAGTGAATTATGCGGCTGAGTGGTCAAGTGGTTTGTTCGTCTGACCTGGATAAGTTATGGATGGGTTCGAACCTTCCTCAATGCAAATCTTTTTGCTTTTCTAGTATAAAAAGTGGATAAATATTTGGTACCATCTGCAAGCCAAAGTTATTTTTTGTACCAATATTTTTTCCAGCTACTTTTCATATTTTATTAAAAGTAGAAGAAATATCTGGTACCATCGGCAAGCCAAATGTGGCTCTCTTTTCTCCAAAAATTGAAATTGCCCCAAGTAAAAAGTCTAAGAAATACATCTACTACTAGTGGAATCTGCTGAGCCACCTGCATTTTGTTTTAGCGCGCATTGGAAAGAGCCACTGAACTGCGCGCTGAAACAAAATGCAATTGTCTTTGAAGCAGATTCCACTAGTAGTAGATGTATTTCTTAGACTTTTTACTCGGGGCATTTTCAATTATTGGATAAAAGCCACATGTGGCTTGCCGATGGTACCAGATATAAGGCATATTCCATATTTCAAAAATGGAGGTTCTCAGATCTCGAGTTTATTTGTGCCCTCATCAAAGGCAGTTTAGTTTTCATCTCAATTTCATCAGTTTTTTCCCGATTAATGGTTTTGTTGACCTGAAACATGCCGCAGAGCACTTTTGGCACCAGCGGTGGCCACTTCAAAAGCGCGCTAGAAGAGAAAGGGGGCTAAAGCGCTCCATCTCTGTGGCCTACGGACAGCTGATGGAGGAAGAGGAGAGAATGGAAATAAGTGACAAGGCAAACTTTGAGCAAACTAGGCTTTCGAGTACTGTGTTTTGAGTTTTAGGAAACTCGATTAGCTTGGCCGGAGAAATATGATACACAAGCAATGGATTTCTTGAGAGCCAGAATGCATGCGGCTATGTAATTGCCCACTGAGCAATGCAGTGTAATATATCTGATACCATCGGCAGGCCAAATGTGGGACTCTTTTCTCCAAAATTTGCAGTTGCCTGGAGTAAAAAGTCAAGGAAATACATTTTCTACTAGTGGAATCTGCTGCTTGGACAGTTGCATTTTGTTTTTGGTGCGTATTTCAGTGTCTCTTTTCCAGTGTGCGCCCAAAACAAAATGCACATGACGCAGCAGCTTCCACTAGTAGAAAATGTATTTCCTTGACTTTTTACTCCAGGCAACTGCAAATTTTGGAGAAAAGAGTCCACATTTGGCCTGCCGATGGTATCAGATATTTCTTCCACTTTTAATATAGCATAAAAATGTATAAATAAAAATTTTATATTGTTTGTTATATATTTAGTCAAAACTTTATTCGATATATAAAAAAAAGAAAAACCCTGTAAAAAATTTAATGAAAAGAAAATATTCGAAAATGAATAATATAATGCAAAATTGCTGTCAAACAAAAAAAAATTTTGCACAATTTTCTTAACTTATGCTTAGTGCACTCGATTTTTGGGAGAACAAGAGCTTTGCTTTTGGCTAGCAGATCGTTTCAGTTGTTTTCTCAACTTGAAGCAAAATCGCAAAAATAAAAATGAATGCCTGAGATGGATTCGAACCTACCAGTTTCATCCATCAACCCAATCGCTTACACCACTGAAACCACTGGTGCATGTGACTCCTACAGTTTAACTGAAGAGCTATGAATAAATACATGAGGCCAAGGGACTCGGGGAATAGGTGTGTGGGGAGAATGGAATCCACTATCGTCCATTGAATAGATGCG
>JASANA010003514.1:0-15582 GCA_030248095.1 Ptycholaimellus sp. GST1_10 | reverse complement strand
CTGGGGCCTAGGCGCGTTGCCGAGCCATCGTTGAGGAGGGCGAAGTTGTTATCTGTCAGCCAGTCTTCCAGCTCCTCGCCCGCAGGGTCTGGGTCTCCGAAAGAGTCCCATGATGCAGCAGCTGTGTTCAGATCGCCTGTGATGAGGTCCAAGGGACCGTTAGGCCATGCGTGGAGATGGAGACTGCCGTCTCTGGCCTGGTTTCTCGTGGGGGGGCGATAGAGGAGGTGAATCGCTGGCGCTGGTCCGTGGGGCTGTGGCAGACGGAGGCCCAGATACTCGATAACGGAGTTGGCAGGGAACGGAGGGCGTGGGAGGTGCTCGTGGGGGATGCCGGTGCGGATGAGGGCCAGGAGGCCGCCGTGGGGGCCTGGGCGGGCACCGGGGAGGGGCTGGCGGTCGGCTCGGAGAGCGGAGTAGCCAGGGAAGGCGGGGGTGGCGATGGATGGGTAGAGATTAGTTTCGGCTATGAGGGCGATGTCGATCTGGTGCCTGGAGAGGAGGTCTTGGAGATCAATCTTGTGACCGCGGAGGCCATTGATGTTGAGATGGAGGATCTTCACTTGAGATGGAGGGAGAGGAGGGCGGCGTCCTTGTTGGCGTTGGGCTGGGCGGACGGGGCCAGGGTTGGGGTGAGTGTCGTGGCTGAGAAGAACCAGGCGGGAGCAGAGCCACAATGCTGCTACCCGCGGAGCCGAAAAAACGGCGGCCGGGGCTGATTCCGGTAGGGGCTGGCACTTGGTGTCCCCGGATGGTAGTCGGGGTCCTGCCCACCGCAGAGAGGCGGCCAGCTTGGGCAGGGCCCTTTGAAGTCGGAGATGCAGCTGGAGTTGAAAGGAGCATCCCAGTAGCCGCCCGGAAGACAGGAGTAGCTGGCCAAGCCCTCCACCTATGATCAGCCACTCCACTCCACGGACAACGCAGCAACACAGCTCAGCTTTAGTGTGACTAAATGAAAAAGATTGGTAAGACAGGGTGGAGATGGAGAAGGGAAAAGGAAGCGGGGACTTTGTAGCCAGAGTCGCAGGTGAGAGTGGTGTTTTGGCTGGGAAGCACGCCGGAGGCATGGATGGAACTAAGTCGGCCGTTGGGAATGCTTCGGTAGTGCGGGTGGGGCTTATAGCTGGGCAGGCTTGGATGAAGCTCGTGGAAGTCGCAAACGCACTCTGCACCACTGAATGTGAAGAATGAGGGGCAAGCAGTGGGATGGGCAACTGGTAAAGTTGGCTTCGACACAGGCAAATGCCTGGTTGTTGCCGGCAAAGCTTGCACGGCGCAGTTTCAAGGAGGCCTTCTCCAGCGAATGGAAGGCCCAGAAGCGGTAGAACCTACCAACAAGGCCTCTCATTGCAAGGATCAGCCCTCCAGCTCTGGCTATCAGGAGCGGCTGGAAGAAGTAAACCAGGTGATGCCTGGCCTCCACTCGCTGTTGGAGCAGGGCTGAGGCTGCCAGGGGCAGGTGAGACAGCCGGCGGCGCCATCACCACCGAACCACCAGCCGGCGTCTGCAAGGCCAGCATTGTTGCCATTCGCTTTCCTGGCGAAGGCAAGTTGCCGGGATACTCAATAGCGCGGGGAAAGTTGTGGAAGGGTTGGGGTTGTTATCAAGATCGTAGGTGGAAAAGGGCATGTCCTCTTCTTTAAACAAAGACGCTTCCATGCCTGCAGCAGGTAAATTAGGCCATTCCTAGGCACCCTGGGGAGTGAGTACCCGCCGTCAAGGGTTCGAAATGTCCGAAGCGAAGCGTGAAGTTGGGGTCGTCCAGGTGGAAGTCGTGGAAGAGGCCGGCATGGGGACACTCAGACCGGCTGAACGGGTACAGCTCCACCAACAGGTTCGTGGGCTCCGCGGCCGCTATCTGCTGGATGGTCTTGAGGCCTTGAAAAGGAACAGAAATTTGGAGAAAGTGAAAAAGGGCAATCAGAAAACTTCACCCAGCCAGAGCTCCCCATGGAGGCCGAATCCGTTGGCGTAGTCCTGGTAGGGGCGGTCAAAGTTCTCGGAGCCGTCAAAACGACGCAGCATTACCTGAGAAGGGTGAGAGTTTGAATGAAGTAAGAAGGGGGAGAGAGAATTGAAAGAAGACCGTCCATCCGCCGCCATCGCTGCTCATGTCGCAGGCGACGGTCTTGGGGCAGGAGGCGTTGCCGCAGGGGAAGATCTGGTAGAGGCCGTCCTCTGCGCTGCTGTTGCCAGATTTGATCTCAGCGCAGTCCATGGGCGTTGCTTGGGCTTTGACGCAGCTGGAGTTGAAGGAGGCATTCCAGCGGTCTTGGGGCAGGTGGCGTTGCCGCAGGGGAAGATCTGGTAGAGGCCGTCCTCTGCGCTGCTGTTGCCAGATTTGATCTCAGCGCAGTCCATGGGCGTTGCTTGGGCTTTGACGCAGCTGGAGTTGAAGGAGGCATTCCAGCGGTCTTGGGGCAGGTGGCGTTGCCGCAGGGGAAGATCTGGTAGAGGCCGTCCTCTGCGCTGCTGTTGCCAGATTTGATCTCAGCGCAGTCCATGGGCGTTGCTTGGGCTTTGACGCAGCTGGAGTTGAAGGAGGCATTCCAGCGGTCTTGGGGCAGGTGGCGTTGCCGCAGGGGAAGATCTGGTAGAGGCCGTCCTCTGCGCTGCTGTTGCCAGATTTGATCTCAGCGCAGTCCATGGGCGTTGCTTGGGCTTTGACGCAGCTGGAGTTGAAGGAGGCATTCCAGCGGTCTTGGGGCAGGTGGCGTTGCCGCAGGGGAAGATCTGGTAGAGGCCGTCCTCTGCGCTGCTGTTGCCAGATTTGATCTCAGCGCAGTCCATGGGCGTTGCTTGGGCTTTGACGCAGCTGGAGTTGAAGGAGGCATTCCAGCGGTCTTGGGGCAGGTGGCGTTGCCGCAGGGGAAGATCTGGTAGAGGCCGTCCTCTGCGCTGCTGTTGCCAGATTTGATCTCAGCGCAGTCCATGGGCGTTGCTTGGGCTTTGACGCAGCTGGAGTTGAAGGAGGCATTCCAGCGGTCTTGGGGCAGGTGGCGTTGCCGCAGGGGAAGATCTGGTAGAGGCCGTCCTCTGCGCTGCTGTTGCCAGATTTGATCTCAGCGCAGTCCATGGGCGTTGCTTGGGCTTTGACGCAGCTGGAGTTGAAGGAGGCATTCCAGCGGTCTTGGGGCAGGTGGCGTTGCCGCAGGGGAAGATCTGGTAGAGGCCGTCCTCTGCGCTGCTGTTGCCAGATTTGATCTCAGCGCAGTCCATGGGCGTTGCTTGGGCTTTGACGCAGCTGGAGTTGAAGGAGGCATTCCAGCGGTCTTGGGGCAGGTGGCGTTGCCGCAGGGGAAGATCTGGTAGAGGCCGTCCTCTGCGCTGCTGTTGCCAGATTTGATCTCAGCGCAGTCCATGGGCGTTGCTTGGGCTTTGACGCAGCTGGAGTTGAAGGAGGCATTCCAGAGGCCGCCCGGGAGACAGCCGTAGCTGGCCAAGCCCTCCACCTGAGTCCAGCAACTCTAAGCCAGTGCCGAAGGTTCAGTGAGTTACAACCTACTGAGCTTGCTTTTTAGATTCAAGAGATAAATCAAGATGTGTAGACTCACAATGTTTTTTTATTTATTTTTGAATAAAAGGAAAACGAAGATATTTCATGTTAAACTGAGTTTGGGTCGTCAATAAAGGGATTGGAGAATGAAATTGGAAAAAAGCGGGACTTCGTAGCCGCTGCGGGTGCCAGGAACAGGTGAGACAGCCGCCGGTGCCAGTGCCGAACCACCAACCAGCTTCTGCAATGCCAAACGGTGAGTTCAACGCCGAATTCAGAGGCTAATATTTTAGCACGATGGAAAACATTCCATTTTGGGCAAAATCAAATTTAGTGAGGGTCACCAGTGGCGGATATACGGGTGGGGGGAACGGGGACTCAAACTGGCAATTTAGATTAATTTTTTTTTGCGCGCCTCGCGCGCATCTAGATAAGAAATATTGAAGAAATTTTCACCCAGGGCTAGCAAAAGTTTGTAAAGGCAATAGCTAAATACTTTACGTACAAACAATTTTACTGGGCTGATGAAACGCTCAGCTAAAATTGGATCGATTGCAGCAGGCATTTTCATTGTTTCAATTCCTCTCAATATTAATATCTTAAATGAAAGCTAACTGTTGTTTTTAGCTATGTTGGTTCCGGCGACGAGGTCTCTATCAGCGTCATAGGTGGAAAAAGACTGGGTCGTCTCATGCCACCAGGATGACTTCATGCCTGTAGCGCCTCACTATGCTACCACCCATACAAGGCACAATCCTGGAGAGGACCTTCCGTGATGGGTCTGAACTGACCAACGCGAAGTGTGAAGTTGGGGCCGTCCAGGTGGAAGTCCTCATAGATGCCGGCCTGTGGACAATCGCTGTATCCGAACGGGTACAGCTCAAGCAACAGCTCAGTTGGCTCCGCTGCTGCTATCTGCTGGATGCTCTTGAGGCCTAAGAAAAAGAAGATTTAGAAAAAATAAAAATGCAATCAAGCGAGAGCCACCCAGCCAGAGCTCCCCCTGGAGACCGAATCCGTTGGTATAGTCCTGGAGGCCGCGCGTGAAGTTCTCGGAGCCGTTGAATCGTCTCAGCATGACCTGGCAGGGAGGAGAGGGATGGAAGGAAGGGTTTGCAGATGGAGTAGACGGTCCAGCCGCCGCCGTCCGTGCTCATGTCGCAGGCCACCTGCTTCCTTGGGCAGCCGAAAATTGTTTCGCTGCAGTTGGAGTCCTCTCGAATTGTGTAAATCCCATCAACTGCTGTCCGGTTGCT
This sequence comes from Ptycholaimellus sp. GST1_10, assembly GCA_030248095.1. NCBI lineage: Eukaryota > Metazoa > Nematoda > Chromadorea > Chromadorida > Chromadoridae > Ptycholaimellus > Ptycholaimellus sp. GST1_10. Next base: position 10,829 of record JASANA010003514.1, on the reverse strand, counting down.
GGTTTTGATCTCGGCGCAGTCAAGTGGTAGGTAGATGGCTGAGACGAGATTTGTTGTTGATGATTGGCCTGATAGGGACAAGCTTTGAAGTGCAACCGGGTATTGCTGGGAGTTGGTGCAGGAAGAGAAGGAGTGTAAATATTGGCCACATTCTTTTCCAACAGCCTCAGTCCAGTCAGCTACTTCCGAAGTTGGAGCTCTGATCTAGGACTAGTGTTCTACTGTAGGCCAAGCAAACGATCGCATATGGCTTGGCCAATTCTTTTCAGCTTCTTCACCAGCGGCCCCTGAGCAAAAAGCACAAAAGGCACTGGCGACCAAATTGACTCCATTAGGGCATCATTAGGCCCAATTTGTGGGCGAGCTGCCTTTTGGACAATAATCGCTCACTGATGCATCATCTAATTGTTTTGACCATGCTAAGGAAAAACAGCAGGCCAATCGAAACCAAGCATGGACGTCTTAAAACGCCTTACAAGAAGGGATAAGCAAAAACAATTGCTAACTACTGCGAGGATAAATACTTTGTTTCGAATTCAAGGAATGCTTAAAAAAGGTCATGGAGCAGCAGAAGTAAAAAGATTGGTCTAAAAGCCTATTCTTTTTGTAGATTTATGTTTTCTTAGTAAAACTAGACGTTGCCTCTGCGACTTTTTTGCAGCATATGGGCGGTCAGATCAAACCCAAAATATGACTTTTTTGGCGATTTCTCTGGTCTTAAACTATACTTACGTTCATAAATTGGGCTTGCGCGAGCGGAGCGGTAGCGGAGCAGTAGCGGAGCGGTAGCGGAGCAGTAGCGGAGTGGTAGCGGAGCGGTAGCGGAGTGGTAGCGGAGTGGTAGCGGAGCGGTAGCGGAGTGGTAGCGGAGCGGTAGCGGAGCGGTAGCGGAGCGGTAGCGGAGCGGTAGCGGAGCGGTAGCGGAGCGGTAGCGGAGCGGTAGCGGAGCGGTAGCGGAGCGGTAGCGGAGCGGTAGCGGAGCGGTAGCGGAGCGGTAGCGGAGCGGTAGCGGAGCGGTAGCGGAGCGGTAGCGGAGCGGTAGCGCCAAGCCCCTCTTATCGAGCAACACAACTAATTGCAGCTTTCCCAAAGTTTGGCAGGCTGTAGCTCGTAACACAGACGTCGAAGAGCGCTGCAAATAGGCTCAATTGACGCGCCGTGGTCGAATTGTGGGCGGTTCTCTTTGGACAAAAATTTTTTAGTGCCTTTTTAAAAAAGTTATTTCCAAAAAACTTTTTAAAAAATGTCCGGTTTCCGGGCGCACACCGTCCGACCGACCGACCGACTGTCCGTCCGCAGTGTTGCAGACACTTTGGCTGCTTCTGGTGCGGAGATCTCAACGGTTCTAGGGTAAATCGGGCCAAAAAAGTATCAAGGCACCTCTATTTTGGGCATTTTCCGCGTTTTTTATGTCGAAACATCAACTTTTTCGGTAAAAATTCAGTTTTTCAGGGTTTTTTTGCATGTTTTCAATTCCAGCTCTATATTTATGCTTTTTACAGGGTTTTTTTGCTAATATAACAGTGCCATATAGGTAATTTTGAACGTAGATTACGATGGTGGCACCCGTTTGCTTCTACTTGGTCTCCTTGGGCTTGCACGAGGCCATGGTGAACAAGCAGGTCATCATCAACTTCATTTTGAGGCATTGTAAAGGGTTTTTGGTCTAAAAAAACAGCACCGTATAGGTAACTTTGCACGTAGAATACGATTGTGGCGCCCGCTTACTTCTATCTGGTCTTCATGAGCTTCCACCAGGCCGTGGTGAACAAGCAGGTCATCACCAACTTCGTCTTGAGGCATTCTAAAGGGTTTTTGTGCCTACAAATGTCTTCATATAGGTAATTTTGGACGTAGCTTATGATTCTGGCACCCGTTTGCTTCTAGCTGGTCTCCATGGGCTTGCACTAGGCCATGGTTAACAAGCAGGCCATCACCAACTTCATCTCGAGGCATATTAAAGGGTTTTGACCCTACAAACAACATCATATAGGTAATTTGAGATGTAGATTATGGTATCTGTTTTTCATGGGCTTCACCAGGTCGTGGTGAACAAGCAGCTGATCACCAACCCCATCTTCGTCTCCATGCATAGGGGCCTTGCCCCTGTATGAAGTGGATGAAATTATTATATAGTGGGTTATACTAACCCAAAAAGTATCTTATCTATATTTTACCTGCAATTGAAGTAGGGGAAATTTTTTATTCAGCTTAATTTGAATTCTACTTGCGACTGAAGTGGATGAAATTTTTTCTTAGCAAATAAATAAGTGTTATACCTTAGATTGTGAACTTTGTGCACTGTAAAAATTATCGTCAGTCCAATGTAAAACTGGATTAATGATAAGAGAGCACCTGGCCAAAATACTAATATGTATTTAAAATCTGAGCTCCCGAAAAAAGTAAAATGTATAAACATTTTTAAAAAATATATATTGCAAAAAAATTTTTAACTGACTCTGCTACTTATCTCCATTGCAATTAATTGCAATTGATTATAAAAATATGCCTTGGTCTAAATTAACGTACATATGATAGTTTTCAAGAAATAGACAAAATTTGGGACTTGAAAGTTAAAAAAAATAATTATATCTCAACTAATGGGTAAATTCTGCGAAATTTGGGAGCCAACTACATTTTGACCAAATCAATTGCCATTAAAGTAAGGTGCTCTCTTATCATTAATTAATCCAGTTTTACATTGGACTGACGATAATTTTTACAGTGCACAAAGTTCACAATCTAAGGTATATCTGATACCATCGGACATCCGAGAGTTGCTCTTTTCTCCCATTACTACTGCACTTAGTCCGAGCTAAAAGTCAAAGAAATATTCTTTATGCGAGCGACAAATTAAACAACCACTCCAACTTACCATTGCAGTTCAACACAGAAAATTGACGACACAACATCAACATTTCCGGCATTTTTCTTCAATGAAAAGAGCCGCGCTTCCAATCAATAGCATACTAGTTGAAAAAAGGACGAATATCTAGTTGGTTGAAAATATGTAAAGAGTTAATAGTGAACCGGAACATGGTGAAGGTGGTGTATTTAGAAGTGATAAATTAGATATTTATTTTGATGTAAGATGAGTCGAAGTAAGTTGAACTAACAAAATGAAATTATGAAAATGGGAAATAGCCGAAAAGCAAACTAGTTGCATGAAGCGGAAGATAAATGAGGTAAATCTAACCAAAGTCATGGGATGTAATGGCATGTAGTAGCATTTGAGTAAACAAATTGTTACATAACGGAAAAATATCCGCAGATGATGATGTAGGGTCAATTTTTACAGTGCACAAAGTTCACAATCTAAGGTATAACACTTATTTATTTGCTAAGAAAAAATTTCATCCACTTCAGTTGCAAGTAGAATTCAAATTAAGCTGAATAAAAAATTTCCCCTACTTCAATTGCATGTAAAATATAGATAAGAGATACTTTTTGGGTTAGTATAACCCACTATATAATAATTTTCCATTATTCGGGCACATGTCCAGTTTAAAATATATTTTTTTCAGCGTTTTTATAACGATAATAGTAAATTTAGTAATGCATCTAAATCCGTTGCGAACATGTTGTGTAAGACCAGTTGAACATAAATTGAGCTGTTCATTTAATTATATTTTTTTAGTCTAAAATTATAGATAGGGGCGATAGAAAGACGAAATGGGGGAGCTAAATAAGCATGCCTTGGCCTCCCACCACTCCGGAAAAGACGCCAGAACCAGAGCTTTGATGTCTATGTTTATTCACAATCAGATAGATGTTATTTCGTGAGTCCTACAAATAGCCCCTATTAGGCAGATTTACATGTGCCGCTGTATTGTTGAATCATGGAAGGTTTTCCATAATGCGCTGTGAATCATGAGACCACTACGATCATGTATAAATTGGTTGCTTTACGAACCATACGACCATAAAGGACAGAAACGACCGCGATGCTCCACATTCTGTAATTTAGTTTATTTTCAACCCAGCATCAATAGGTCTTTTGCAGTCTGCTGCCTGCATTGGTCCGTGGAATCATTCCACTGAACGAACTCTACCCTTTCGGATCCTCAGCTGGCGATGAGTCCCTGGCCAAGGCCAGCGTCAACTTCAGCGATGCAATGAGCAGGTTCACCAGCGCCGGTCCACTGGACCTCAACCTGGCCTTTCCCTTCTTCGGCTACCCGCGCCAGAAGCTTTGGGTTCCTTTCTCCACTGATCCCTGCTTTCGGATCCTCAGCTGGCGATGAGTCCCTGGCCAAGGCCAGCGTCAACTTCAGCGATGCAATGAGCAGGTTCACCAGCGCCGGTCCACTGGACCTCAACCTGGCCTTTCCGTTCTTCGGCTACCCGCGCCAGAAGCTTTGGGTTCCTTTCTCCACTGATCCCTGCTTTCGGATCCTCAGCTGGCGATGAGTCCCTGGCCAAGGCCAGCGTCAACTTCAGCGATGCAATGAGCAGGTTCACCAGCGCCGGTCCACTGGACCTCAACCTGGCCTTTCCCTTCTTCGGCTACCCGCGCCAGAAGCTTTGGGTTCCTTTCTCCACTGATCCCTGCTTTCGGATCCTCAGCTGGCGATGAGTCCCTGGCCAAGGCCAGCGTCAACTTCAGCGATGCAATGAGCAGGTTTACCAGTGCCGGTCCACTGGACCTCAACCTGGCCTTTCCCTTCTTCGGCTACCCGCGCCAGAAGCTTTGGGTTCCTTTCTCCACTGATCCCTGCTTTCGGATCCTCAGCTGGCGATGAGTCCCTGGCCAAGGCCAGCGTCAACTTCAGCGATGCAATGAGCAGGTTCACCAGCGCCGGTCCACTGGACCTCAACCTGGCCTTTCCCTTCTTCGGCTACCCGCGCCAGAAGCTTTGGGTTCCTTTCTCCACTGATCCCTGCTTTCGGATCCTCAGCTGGCGATGAGTCCCTGGCCAAGGCCAGCGTCAACTTCAGCGATGCAATGAGCAGGTTCACCAGCGCCGGTCCACTGGACCTCAACCTGGCCTTTCCGTTCTTCGGCTACCCGCGCCAGAAGCTTTGGGTTCCTTTCTCCACTGATCCCTGCTTTCGGATCCTCAGCTGGCGATGAGTCCCTGGCCAAGGCCAGCGTCAACTTCAGCGATGCAATGAGCAGGTTCACCAGCGCCGGTCCACTGGACCTCAACCTGGCCTTTCCGTTCTTCGGCTACCCGCGCCAGAAGCTTTGGGTTCCTTTCTCCACTGATCCCTGCTTTCGGATCCTCAGCTGGCGATGAGTCCCTGGCCAAGGCCAGCGTCAACTTCAGCGATGCAATGAGCAGGTTCACCAGCGCCGGTCCACTGGACCTCAACCTGGCCTTTCCCTTCTTCGGCTACCCGCGCCAGAAGCTTTGGGTTCCTTTCTCCACTGATCCCTGCTTTCGGATCCTCAGCTGGTGATGAGTCCCTGGCCAAGGCCAGCGTCAACTTCAGCGATGCAATGAGCAGGTTCACCAGCGCCGGTCCACTGGACCTCAATCTGGCCTTTCCGTTCTTCGGCTACCCGCGCCAGAAGCTTTGGGTTCCTTTCTCCACTGATCCCTGCTTTCGGATCCTCAGCTGGCGATGAGTCCCTGGCCAAGGCCAGCGTCAACTTCAGCGATGCAATGAGCAGGTTCACCAGCGCCGGTCCACTGGACCTCAACCTGGCCTTTCCGTTCTTTGGCTACCCGCGCCAGAAGCTTTGGGTTCCTTTCTCCACTGATCCCTGCTTTCGGATCCTCAGCTGGCGATGAGTCCCTGGCCAAGGCCAGCGTCAACTTCAGCGATGCAATGAGCAGGTTCACCAGCGCCGGTCCACTGGACCTCAACCTGGCCTTTCCCTTCTTCGGCTACCCGCGCCAGAAGCTTTGGGTTCCTTTCTCCACTGATCCCTACTTTCGGATCCTCAGCTGGCGATGAGTCCCTGGCCAAGGCCAGCGTCAACTTCAGCGATGCAATGAGCAGGTTATCCAGCGCCGGTCCACTGGAAATCAACCTGGCCTTTCCATTCTTCGGCTACCCGCGCCAGAAGCTTTGGGTTCCTTTCTCCACTGATCCCTGCTTTCGGATCCTCAGCTGGCGATGAGTCCCTGGCCAAGGCCAGCGTCAACTTCAGCGATGCAATGAGCAGGTTCACCAGCGCCGGTCCACTGGACCTCAACCTGGCCTTTCCGTTCTTCGGCTACCCGCGCCAGAAGCTTTGGGTTCCTTTCTCCACTGATCCCTGCTTTCGGATCCTCAGCTGGCGATGAGTCCCTGGCCAAGGCCAGCGTCAACTTCAGCGATGCAATGAGCAGGTTCACCAGCGCCGGTCCACTGGACCTCAACCTGGCCTTTCCGTTCTTCGGCTACCCGCGCCAGAAGCTTTGGGTTCCTTTCTCCACTGATCCCTGCTTTCGGATCCTCAGCTGGCGATGAGTCCCTGGCCAAGGCCAGCGTCAACTTCAGCGATGCAATGAGCAGGTTCACCAGCGCCGGTCCACTGGACCTCAACCTGGCCTTTCCCTTCTTCGGCTACCCGCGCCAGAAGCTTTGGGTTCCTTTCTCCACTGATCCCTGCTTTCGGATCCTCAGCTGGCGATGAGTCCCTGGCCAAGGCCAGCGTCAACTTCAGCGATGCAATGAGCAGGTTCACCAGCGCCGGTCCACTGGACCTCAACCTGGCCTTTCCGTTCTTCGGCTACCCGCGCCAGAAGCTTTGGGTTCCTTTCTCCACTGATCCCTGCTTTCGGATCCTCAGCTGGTGATGAGTCCCTGGCCAAGGCCAGCGTCAACTTCAGCGATGCAATGAGCAGGTTCACCAGCGCCGGTCCACTGGACCTCAACCTGGCCTTTCCCTTCTTCGGCTACCCGCGCCAGAAGCTTTGGGTTCCTTTCTCCACTGATCCCTGCTTTCGGATCCTCAGCTGGCGATGAGTCCCTAGCCAAGGCCAGCGTCAACTTCAGCGATGCAATGAGCAGGTTTACCAGCGCCGGTCCACTGGACCTCAACCTGGCCTTTCCCTTCTTCGGCTACCCGCGCCAGAAGCTTTGGGTTCCTTTCTCCACTGATCCCTGCTTTCGGATCCTCAGCTGGCGATGAGTCCCTGGCCAAGGCCAGCGTCAACTTCAGCGATGCAATGAGCAGGTTCACCAGCGCCGGTCCACTGGACCTCAACCTGGCCTTTCCGTTCTTCGGCTACCCGCGCCAGAAGCTTTGGGTTCCTTTCTCCACTGATCCCTGCTTTCGGATCCTCAGCTGGCGATGAGTCCCTGGCCAAGGCCAGCGTCAACTTCAGCGATGCAATGAGCAGGTTCACCAGCGCCGGTCCACTGGACCTCAACCTGGCCTTTCCGTTCTTCGGCTACCCGCGCCAGAAGCTTTGGGTTCCTTTCTCCACTGATCCCTGCTTTCGGATCCTCAGCTGGCGATGAGTCCCTGGCCAAGGCCAGCGTCAACTTCAGCGATGCAATGAGCAGGTTCACCAGCGCCGGTCCACTGGACCTCAACCTGGCCTTTCCCTTCTTCGGCTACCCGCGCCAGAAGCTTTGGGTTCCTTTCTCCACTGATCCCTGCTTTCGGATCCTCAGCTGGCGATGAGTCCCTGGCCAAGGCCAGCGTCAACTTCAGCGATGCAATGAGCAGGTTCACCAGCGCCGGTCCACTGGACCTCAACCTGGCCTTTCCGTTCTTCGGCTACCCGCGCCAGAAGCTTTGGGTTCCTTTCTCCACTGATCCCTGCTTTCGGATCCTCAGCTGGTGATGAGTCCCTGGCCAAGGCCAGCGTCAACTTCAGCGATGCAATGAGCAGGTTCACCAGCGCCGGTCCACTGGACCTCAACCTGGCCTTTCCGTTCTTCGGCTACCCGCGCCAGAAGCTTTGGGTTCCTTTCTCCACTGATCCCTGCTTTCGGATCCTCAGCTGGCGATGAGTCCCTGGCCAAGGCCAGCGTCAACTTCAGCGATGCAATGAGCAGGTTCACCAGCGCCGGTCCACTGGACCTCAACCTGGCCTTTCCCTTCTTCGGCTACCCGCGCCAGAAGCTTTGGGTTCCTTTCTCCACTGATCCCTGCTTTCGGATCCTCAGCTGGCGATGAGTCCCTGGCCAAGGCCAGCGTCAACTTCAGCGATGCAATGAGCAGGTTCACCAGCGCCGGTCCACTGGACCTCAACCTGGCCTTTCCGTTCTTCGGCTACCCGCGCCAGAAGCTTTGGGTTCCTTTCTCCACTGATCCCTGCTTTCGGATCCTCAGCTGGTGATGAGTCCCTGGCCAAGGCCAGCGTCAACTTCAGCGATGCAATGAGCAGGTTCACCAGCGCCGGTCCACTGGACCTCAACCTGGCCTTTCCCTTCTTCGGCTACCCGCGCCAGAAGCTTTGGGTTCCTTTCTCCACTGATCCCTGCTTTCGGATCCTCAGCTGGCGATGAGTCCCTGGCCAAGGCCAGCGTCAACTTCAGCGATGCAATGAGCAGGTTTACCAGCGCCGGTCCACTGGACCTCAACCTGGCCTTTCCCTTCTTCGGCTACCCGCGCCAGAAGCTTTGGGTTCCTTTCTCCACTGATCCCTGCTTTCGGATCCTCAGCTGGCGATGAGTCCCTGGCCAAGGCCAGCGTCAACTTCAGCGATGCAATGAGCAGGTTCACCAGCGCCGGTCCACTGGACCTCAACCTGGCCTTTCCGTTCTTCGGCTACCCGCGCCAGAAGCTTTGGGTTCCTTTCTCCACTGATCCCTGCTTTCGGATCCTCAGCTGGCGATGAGTCCCTGGCCAAGGCCAGCGTCAACTTCAGCGATGCAATGAGCAGGTTCACCAGCGCCGGTCCACTGGACCTCAACTTGGCCTTTCCCTTCTTCGGCTACCCGCGCCAGAAGCTTTGGGTTCCTTTCTCCACTGATCCCTGCTTTCGGATCCTCAGCTGGCGATGAGTCCCTGGCCAAGGCCAGCGTCAACTTCAGCGATGCAATGAGCAGGTTTACCAGCGCCGGTCCACTGGACCTCAACCTGGCCTTTCCCTTCTTCGGCTACCCGCGCCAGAAGCTTTGGGTTCCCTTCTACTCTCAACCTCACTGCACAGTCAGTCACTGCCATCACATCTGCAGCCATGGAGAACCCAGTCCCTTTGCTGCAACCCATCCATGTTGATGGAATTGGAAGGAGAAAGAAATGCTTCAGGTGGGCTCCAACGGTGCCATCAGCCTGGACGCTCCGATTCCCTTCCACGCTCCGCCGCCCTTCCCTCTGCAGGGGCAGACGGCCAAGATGATCGCCCCTTTCTGGGGCGACAACGATTTCCAGGGCGCTCTCGGCGGCTGCACCAATGCCAGCGCCTTCTACCGCCAGAGCCAACAGCCTCAGCTATTGGCCAGGGCTAGCCGGTGCCTACTTCTGGTGAAAAGAAGGGGAGAGTGCTGAACTGGTGCTGAAGGGATGTGCGCCAGTATTTCTCCGCCTTCCCGGACTTCCAGGCCAGCTGGGCTTTTGTGGCCACCTGGAAGGATGTTTGCGGCTTTGGAGACTGGATTGCAGATGAATGGGTTTGTATGTGTTGCATTGGTATTTGATTTGAAACGTCAGTTTCTGTTGAAGAGAAATGGATTTCCAGAGCAACACGTTCCAGTGCGTTATCGTCTCCGATGGCTTTTATTCGTTCGCCTTTTTCCTCTACCACAGGATTCTCTGGACCTGGGCAGAGGTTGCATTTTGCCAAGTCAGCCGATAAAGATAATAACTGGTACCATCGGCAAGCCGAAATAAAGCTCTTTTCTCTTAAAAAATCGATTGCCCCGAGTGTAAAGCCAAAGAAATTGCCCTACTACAAGTGAAATCTGCTTGTGGGGCATTTGCATTTTGATTTTGCGCGCAGTTCCAGGGCTCTTTTCAGGCGCGCTCAACCAAAATGCAGGTGACACAGCAGATTTCACTTGTAGTAGGGCAATTTCTTTGGCTTTACACTCGGGGCAATCGATTTTTTAAGAGAAAAGAGCTTTATTTCGGCTTGCCGATGGTACCAGTTATTTCCTCAACTTTAAAAGCATGCAAAAAGTAATTGATGAGTCAGGATTCGAACTTGCATGATTGACCCAGCGGGTCAATCGCTTACACCACTACACCACAGGGTCATTCACTTAACGAGGTAACTGAAAATCTAAGACAGTAAAGCCTAAGACTGGACGGGAAGGGGGGGGGGCGTGGAATGAATACCTACACCCATACATAGAGGAGATGCGAAGGGAAGGGAAGGGAAGGGGAGGGAAGGGAAGGAGTTCGTGCGGCACTTTTGATTGCAAATTTTCTCTATCAAATCTTGATTTATATGTAGTTTTTCGCGAGTGCCCCCCACAATTCAATGTTGCTCTTTCCATTGCACCCAAAATCATTTCAATCGGAGCCGGCTGGGCTGAGAAAAACGCTTATCAGTTTTAAGATCTGGCAATAACTCTCAAAACATACACTTGGGTCGAAAAGAGGGGCTGGGCGCTGACGGTCGCGTTGCTCCCTCGCGCCAGCCCAATAATGTTGAATAATGAATAATACTAACGGAAGCTGGTAGTCATTTACTGCTGAAACAGGACATGGCATAAATGTAAGTGTCAATCAATAAAATAAAACAAAATTTGTATTTCCTTTCATTTATGCCTTTTTATCCTGAGCTAAGATGAGCACTGGGAGCCACTGATTCCAGGTGGGCTTCGACTCCGGCGACGGTCGCTTCTACACCCTCAAGGAGGCCATCCACCTCGAAAACAGGGACTCTTTCCATCAGCCCAACGTCTCCAGCACCAGCAACGTCGGCCGCCCCGGCCTCTGGGCCTTCCGCATCGACGCCCCCCACATCATCCTCTCCGCCTGCAGCCCCAACGGC
>JASANA010003512.1:0-19868 GCA_030248095.1 Ptycholaimellus sp. GST1_10 | reverse complement strand
TACCTGAGCATCAGTTTATAAAAATCTGCGCAGATTTTTATGAACTGATGCTCAGGTTAGCTTCAATGCAATAGATCTTAATTCCTAGGGCGACACCCTAGTTATGAATGGGTGATCGAGTTTTTGCATGGTTTCCTATGATCGTGAAATCGCTGAAATTTTGAAACCTACCTGAATTATCTACATGAAATTACCTACCAAACAACAACACCAAGCGATGGATTTTTCCCAATGACTGTTTGAAGCCTTGTTCATGTGGCAAGTAAATATGTCTTCCACCTGGCCAAGACCTAGACAATAGTAAAATGTTACAGCATGAGCTGCTTATAATTTGTTAATTATCAAAAAGAACTAGACAAGGTGTGACAAAATCGTGATAAATTTCGATTTAAATTATAAACCATTTTGAGTCAAAATTTTAACAGGTTCATCTACGAAATCCACTGAGCATTCATAAGCAGGCGGCAATTTTGGCACAAATAGGACAAAAATTAGTGAATGATAGAAAATACAACTAGTGAAATAAAAAAAATTGTTAATTGAAAAAATTAAATTTCTGAATTATATTTTTTAAAAATTTTTAATTTTTGTTATAATGAAATTATAAGTTTACTAAATAAGGTGCAACAAAATAAAACAAACAAAATTAAAGGTAAATTTAATTAGCTAAAGTAAAGTTAACTTTAGCTGGGATTTGAAGTATGTTCAATTTTTTATTTTCAAATCACTTTTCAATTTTTACATGTGTTTTCTGTAAGAGGCTTTTTCTGATTTAGTAAATTTCACAAATAACATCATTTAATCAAAAATTAAAGACAAAAATAAAAACTAGAATAATTGAAATGACAAGTTTCCTGCCATAAATTGCCGCCTGTTTATGTATGCTCAGTGGATTTCGTAGATGAACCTGTTAAAATTTTGACTCAAAATGGTTTATAATTTAAATCGAAATTTATCACGATTTTGTCACACCTTGTCTAGTTCTTTTCTACGATTGACAATTCAGACATAAGCAGCTCATGCTGTAGCATTTCAGTCTTGTTGTATATGCAAGCTTTTTATTGCAAGTTATGGAGAAATTAAATGTCTAGTGCAGAACAGTACAGTTTTCTCCAGTTGAAAACTGTACAGTTCAGCAAATACGGATTGTCTAGAAGAGAAAAGAGGATTGAATAAGTAAGCTTTTTATTGCAAGTTATGGAGAACTTACAGAGGCGGTTTGCGAGAGGATTCAGAGGGGGTATTCGACTTAGCAAAAATTGAAGGTCTTCGAGTTGGGAATCATGATCAGTCCATGGTTTTGGTCCGTTTAGTTGTGATCTCAGCCCAACAAACCCTGGCCCAAAATATGGCTTGATTGCTGAGAAATGGCTTATTTTTGTAACACCTACTTTTTTTGACCTCAGGATGCCCTAAAAATCGATTTTTGACCAATTTCAACTAAGATTTTTTGACCAGCCCCAGACTGTTATATATCAATCGAACCGCAAAACCATAACAAATTTTATGGTGACATTGCTTTTTTCCAAAAGAAAAACTTTTTCAATTGAGTTTTCAAAAAACCGATTTTCGCATATTGCAATTTTTGGCACAAAAAACTGATTTCGAAAAATGATCAAAAAAATAAAGGCTGAGACATAGCCTATCAGTTTGAGCAGAACGGGACTAATTCTGGAAAACAAATGATACAGCGGGGTGCAGGGGAACCCAATAGAACATTTCCCATCAAAAAATTCGAATTTTGAGAACAACATTTTTTGGCCATTTTTTGCCTATGTTATAACATAGAGCCAAAATCTGACTATCAATTTTCAATCAAAAAATTTTCCGAGTCAAACATCCCCATTTGCATTCAGTCCGAGTCAAACATCGCCATTACCAAAATGACGGCAAGAATGTAAATAAAAGATAGGCTAGGTCTCAGCCTTGAATTTTTTGATCATTTTTCTAATTATTTTTTTATTCACATTCTTGCGAAAATCGGTTTTTTGAAAACTCAATTGAAAACAATTTTTCTTTTGGAAAAAATCAATGTCACCATAAAATTTGTTATAGTTTTGCGGTTCGATTGATATATAATAGTCTGGGGTTGGTCAAAAAATCTTAGTTGAAATTAACCAAAAATCGATTTTAGGGCATCCTGAGGTCAAAAAAGTAGGTGTTACAAAAATGGCCATTTCTCAGCAATCAAGCCATATTTTGGGCCAGGGTTTGTTGGGCTGAGATCAAAACTAAATGGACCAAAACCATGGGCTAATCACGATTCCCAACTCGAACCTTTGATTTTTGCTAAGTGGAATACCCCTCCTACAAGGCCTCTCAATCCTCTCGCAAACTGTCTCTTAAATGCATAGTACAGAACAGTACAGTTTTGGACTGGAGTACAGTACAGTTCAGCATATACGGATTGTCTAAAAGTAAGTAAAGTATATATCTGTGTATGCAAGCTTTTTATTGCAATTTATGGAGAACTTAAACGTCCAAAGAATAACAGTACAGTTTTCAACTGGAGAAAACTGTACAGTTCAGCATATACGGATTGTCTAATAAAGAGAACAGAGGATTGAATATGCAAATTTTTTATTGAAATAAGCAGAAATAAGGACAACCTGTCTTTAAGAGAACAGAAATTAAACATGTCCTAAACCGAACAGAACAGTAAAAAAATTTTTTTCGTACTGTTCTTCTGTGGAAAATAAGGCAGAATGTATTGTTCCTTTGTAGACCAGTACTGTTCCTTCGTGGACCCGTACTGTTCTGTCGTAGACCCGTGCTGTTCCTTCGTAGACCCGTGCTGTTCCTTCGTAAACCCGTGCTGTTCTGTCGTAGACCCGTGCTGTTCCTTCGTAAACCCGTGCTGTTCTGTCGTAGACCCGTGCTGTTCCTTCGTAAACCCGTGCTGTTCTGTCGTAGACCCGTGCTGTTCTGTCGTAGACCCGTGCTGTTCTGTCGTAGACCCGTGCTGTTCCTTCGTAAACCCGTGCTGTTCTGTCGTAGACCCGTGCTGTTCTGTCGTAGACCCGTGCTGTTCTGTCGTAGACCCGTGCTGTTCCTTCGTAAACCCGTGCTGTTCTGTCGTAGACCCGTGCTGTTCTGTCGTAGAAATGTACTGTTCTCTACTTTACATGGACCCGTCCTAAAATGTCATAAAAATTCAATTTCTCAACAAATTTCTCAACAAAAATAGACCTAGTTGATACTCCAAACAACCAAAGCATTACTGCAGATCGAAAACGACGAGATGAGCAAGGCTTCAATCGAACTGTGCAGAACTACCTTATATGGCGTTTCGTGCTCAAGGAGATGAAAGAGCTGTCGTTTCTAAATAAGCCAGCTGATGCACCCAGCAGCAACAGCTTTGACGGCGCCTGCTTTGACAGCATGAGATGGGATTAGTTCCAGGGAACTATTGCTTTTATATATTCATTTGAAATAGATCACAGCTTGCTAATTTCATTTACTATAGCAGAATGAAATGTAAAAGTTATGACATAATTAGTCCAAATGTAATATCGTATTTAAGGCTTTTGGAAAAAGTCGAATGTAATTTTGAGACTCACTGAGCTTGTTGAGCATTTTTTTCGACCAAAAAATGAAGTTGTGTTGTCTTGGTTTTACACCTTTTCTTCAAATCTACTTTGTTTGCAGCCACTCAAATATTCCATAGGACGCCTATATATTGACTTCAACTTGCACCGACTTCCAACCCAAGCGAACATGGAGGCCATGCTTTCTTCCGTTTATTTTACATTTGAAAAAATTCCGTTTGAAAACTTATCTACTTCCAGAATATTCGCCAGCTTTAAAATCATGCTCCAAAGCCAAAACTGGATGACGCCGCAGTCAAAGAAAGCAGCCCTTGAAAAGGTTTAAAAATACCATAAAATAAAATATCCAAATTTTCAAGTATTATTACTGAAAGGACTTACAGACCAGAAATATAGTAAAAGACAGTCAAGTCACACAAATGTTGCAATACGGAACAGAAAAAATGGTTCAAAATATTTGCTATCCTTTGTGGATCATGGATGACATCGTGCTTCTGCGTCACATCACCGACTTCATTGGCGGTGATCCAGGTCTTTTTGCAGCAGAAGATGGTCGCTGGATGGCATTTCAAAAGCTAACGATTTTGAGGGTTTCTTCATTTTTATTCTGCTTTGTTCACTTTGAAAAAATGTAATGGACAGTTTGTGGTTTACAGTCACGGTCATATTTTGCTTGGCTTCTGCACCAAGTAAAGCGAGAAGATTATTGGACTTCACCCACTACGCTCAACGCCTATTATAGTTCTGGAGAGAACGCCATGATCATACCTTCTGGTTTTTTTTTCATTTTTCAGGCATTTTTGCGACTAAATGCTTACACAAAAAATTATCAACACTTAATTGTTTATACCTTTTGAGCTTACGCCGTGAACATATAAAATTCAACTCAAGGAACCTTCCAAAACTCATTTTTGAACTAAAAAAGCATAAAAAAAAAAAATTTGCCTCCAAAATTCTTTCAAAAATTCGTCTCTGTCAGCCCTCATGAACCCGCCGCTGTTCTCGACCGACTGGCCGCGCAGCCTCAACTACGGCGGCCTGGGCACCGTGATGGGTCACGAACTGACGCACGCCTTCGACCAGCGCGGCGTGGACTGGGACGGCGACGGAGCACTCCGCACTTGGATGGACCCACAATCACAGCAAGCCTTCCGTCGTCGGGCTGATGTTTCAACTCTGGGAGCTGGGAAATTGCTGGCTCAGTTGGAAGTTGTGCTAATTTTCACGGACAACCATTCGATACACATTTAGCAGCTCAGACAATCTCGCATATTGGATAATACAGCTGCTTGTTGGTGCAGTGTTTGGCGAATCACTACAGCCGCATCTGCTATCAAAGAGCCAACTGGACGGAGAACATCTGCCTTCAGGGCAACCGCACTAACGGCGAAAACATGGCCGACAACGGAGGTATCAAGGCCGCCTATTCGGTAAAACTAGGTTTTTTTGATTTTTTTAAAGTTTTAGCAGTCTTATTTCGATAATTGTGATAGAGAAATTTGCGATAGAGAATGATGGAGACATTCTTTGATTGTGATAGAGAATGATGGATACATTCTTTTCCAATGACCTTATTGTGATAGATTAAAACATTTACAAAAATTTGATAGAACCGCTGAAGTTATTCAAAACGATTGACTTACATAAAATTGAGCTTAACAGATAGCTAATGCTCAAAAAAGCTTGCTTGCAAACCTATTTAATTCTGGCCGTCAAATTTTCAGTAATGCTTATTCAACACTTTTCAACAGCCCAATCAAAGTTCCAGCTTTGTCTATAGGCCTACCGCAAGCAGGCTGCCTTGCTGGGCGATGAGCCTCCTCTGCCCGGGCCAATGCGAAACTTCTCGCACGACCAGCTCTTCTTCATTGCCCATGCGCAAGTTGAATCTCTGATCTTGATCTTAACAAAGATGTCAGAGAGCTAAATTCGACACTTGAAACATTCAAATTATAAATTTTTCTTGTTTAAAATATATTTTAGTTAATTTTTAATTTTGGCTGATGCATTGAACTCCCCCCCCAAAGGTTACACCCCTCCCCCCCCCCAAGATACACCCTCCCCCCAAGAGATACAACCTCCCCCCAAGAGATACACCCCCCCCCAAGGGTACTATATTGAAAAAAAAATTTATTAGCTTAAAATACTCTTTATGTATATATACTTCGAAGTTTAAACTCAAGGAATTTTTATATAAACAAATATATACCTACTTTTTTTGAAACATAGTACATAGTTAGTCTATACCGGATGGCGGGCGCATGCCTACCAGGAGTAGGGGCTTGTCCCCTAAAAGGAGTACCTTTCAAGATTCCAAGATTCAAGATTCACATGTGCCCGCCATCCGGTATAGACTAACTATGTTTCAAAAAAGTAGGTATATAGTTCTTTATATAAAAATTCCTTGAGTTTAAACTTCGAGATATGTAAAGAGAAGTATGTTAAGGCAATAAAAAAAATATCTTGGGGGGGGGGGGTAGTAACCCTTGGGGGGTGGGTGTAACCCTTGGGGGGGAGGGTGTAACTCTTGGGGGGGGTGGGCGAAACCCCATTGGGGGGGTGTAACCTTTGGGGGGGGGGGGGGGGTTCAGTGCATCAGCCATAATTTTACTGCTGGTACAATTTTTTCGGGGAACAAGAATGTTTATTTTTCTGAAAATTGCTAAGACAATGCTGCATTAAGGTGTGGTGTCGCAATATGACAGCAGCAGCCATGGAGAAGCAGATGAAGGAGGGTGCGCATTCGCCCAATCGCTTCCGTCTTCAGGGCTCACTCAGCAATTTGCCTGCCTTTGCTGGAGCTTTTCAGTGCGCCATGGGCTCTCGATTTAACCCTGGCAATCCCTGCGTCATTTGGTAGTGTTTTGCGGGTTTTTTTATGTAAAATTGATAAAAACAATTGTTTATTAGAAAAAATATTAACAGCAAAATAAATTCCTTTTAAACCTCATGCAGTACGCTACGTTCGGTCTACATGGCATATTCGCAGGCAACAACTGTGGCAATGCCCAAACTAAATACAAAAACGGCAAAAGGATTGCCCATGAACATGCCGATGAATTAATTAGGCAAGCAAAAGAAACCACAAAAAGCATGAATTCTAAGTCATGTAGAAGGGTCGAGGTCTATGCGGAATTGGGGGAGTGGCGCCAGGGAGCTCATTGCGGCTCTCATCCGTATCGGGGGTTTCTTTGGCCGAACTAAGATCAGGTAGAAATTCGGTCGTAGCAACGGCATTTGGATGAGCGTAGGGTTGGGCCTGGCTAGCCGGCTGCCCAGGGGGCCCATAAGTAGGGTATGCCATGCTGTTGACGTAGCCTACTGGCATTGGCTGCATATGAGCCATTCGGTTGGCCTGCAATCAGTTGACCCAATCTGTTCAATCTTGTGCCCTCAGTATCCATGCAAGATTTTGCTATCTGCTCCCTTGTCAGATAAGCTAAATTGAAAATTTAAAAAATTGAAGGATCAATTAAGCTATATTCTTTGCAGCTTGCTTCAACCCATAAAAATTGACAAAAATGTCTATATATTACGATATAATTTTTGGCATAAATTTTGGCATAAGAATAGTTTCAATAATTTTTGCAGAAAATATTTACGGCCAATGATTAAAATAATCATTTTTCTAACGAGAAGGACACCAACATGGCTTAGCCGATGCAGATGAGCATAGCGGAAGTAGAGACGAGGGACGCTGCAAGCGCAGCAGATGAGGAAGAATAGGCAGAATGCGCCTACTGGCAGGATTACACTTGAACCAGTTTCGTCCGATTCGCCAGGATGTT
Source organism: Ptycholaimellus sp. GST1_10 (assembly GCA_030248095.1). NCBI lineage: Eukaryota > Metazoa > Nematoda > Chromadorea > Chromadorida > Chromadoridae > Ptycholaimellus > Ptycholaimellus sp. GST1_10. The sequence continues at coordinate 12,532 of JASANA010003512.1, read as the reverse complement.
CCGTCTCATTGCGCTGTGCAGCAGCAAGTTGGTTGAAGGAAAGAATGGCGATGAGGATAGATAAGCCCAACATTTGACTTCTGTTTCGAGCGCTGATCAAATGAAATGGCTGAAAGGATCCCGGTTTGTGGTTTCCATGGATCCAGCCTATATATCTCTAGCAATGCCGTGTCTAGCCTCTCTCCTCTCTCCCCTCTCTTGGCACTGATGAAATTTAAATGATGACACTGATAAAACCACCGCAATTTTTGAGTTCTTTTTGATGATGAACAAGGACAAAAAGTTAGTAACCTGTATAGACGGCAGAGCGGCCCTTCGGGCCGCTCCGCGGTCAAAACAAGTGAACCTGAAATAAAGGTATAAAATCAAGTTCTTCATGCAAAGATCTGTTTTGGCGCAAAATCGATTGGGGCGCTTTGTGAGATCGTTTTTAAAAATGAAAATGTCTGCTAGACACAAAAGCTGGAAAATAATTTAGCTCGTTCTAGCGCTCTAAATTCAAAGCAATGTTCAAATGCAACAATGCTCTAAATTCAACTGGCTGTTAGTGTGGGATATTTCTTTAAAAATTCGATTTTTACAAACCTTTTTCATCATTAGTGATCATTGTTTTGTTTCAGCATTATTTTCAGATTTATCTCAAGACACACAATTCTTTGCATTCAAAAGGAACTTATCAATTCCATTTCAGAAGTGAAAAACATGAGCTGTCCTGACTGCTTTATCGAAATTTCAACTGCATATTTGCCACTGCATTTGATCCGAATTCATTTGGGACGCCTTGCAAGTTTGCCCAAATGGCAATGCGCTGCTTGCGAATTCACTGCCATTGATCCCTCTGAAGCTTCTCTTCATGCCATTAGCACACAGCATGGAACTCTCAACTTTCAACTACCATCACCAAAGATGGAGAAGAAAATTCGTCATACTAACAACACTGCCGTAGAAAGCCAAGATCCCAAAATAACAATCCAATTGGAATCTCCTGCGAAAATCGAACTGCACGATCTGCAGAGAGACAGTTTGAAGAAATCAGCGTGCAAAGAGGATACGGGAAATATGGCTTCATGTCTTCGTTGCGGAAAAGAGCTCCTTGTATCGAAGAAGTTTTCAAAGTTTGAATTTTTCTTTAATTGAAAAGACAAAGGATGTTAGATTTAGCAGGACTCAGGCGATGGAAGCCCATATTGTGGCCTGCTACAAGCTTCGTCCATTTCAGTGCTTGGCTTGCGGTCGAACATTTACAGAGAAGACCAATACTCAAAAACACCAACGCACCAGCATGGAATGCAGGTAACTTCGCCGCTTCATTTTTTGAAGGTCGCTATTCTGGCAAATTTAGTGGAGCGTCTGTCGTGCTTTCAAACCAGAATCAAGATGAGGCGATCGTACGAGAAGGCTTCTTGGGGTGCTTCGGCATTGATAGCGCAATTTGGAAGGGATTCAGAGGATTCCTCTCAACAGAAAAAAAATAATTTTATGTTTGTGATGCAAATTTTGTTTTACAAAACTTACGATATATTCCAAATATAAACAAACCGTCTCAAAAACTTATAAAGAAAACTGATGAAATGAAGCACAGGATATATATGGTGCAATAAGCAAGGCAAACGTGGACTAAAAATGGAATTGTCTGCTGAACACAGTTGTAATGTTAAACAGCTCGTTCTAGCGCTCTAAATTTAAAACAATGTTCAAACATGGATGGTCAAAACGCCGTTCTACGCTGTTGGAGTGAGAGTTTTCTGAAAATTGGAATTTACACATACCTTTTTCACCATTAGAGCTCAATTCATTGTTTTGTTTAAACATTATTTTAAAATTTATCTAATTAAAATTAAAATTATTTTATCTCAAGACACACAATTCTTTGTTTTCAAAGAGAGCTTATCAATGTCATTTCAGAAGTGAAAAACATGAGCTGTCCCGAATGCTTCATCGAAATTTCATCTGCACATTTGCCACTGCATTTGATCCGAATTCATTTAGGACGCCTTGCAAGCTCGCCCAAATGGCATTGCACTGTTTGCGAATTCACTGCCACTGATCCCTCTGAAGCCTCTCTTCACGCCACTTACACGCAGCATGGAACTCTCACCCTTCGACTACCATCACAAAATTTGTCAAAGAAAATTCATCAATCGAACAGTATCGGCACAGAAATCCAAGCTCCCAAAACGACCTTAAATTCGGAATCTCCTCCGAAAATCGAACAGCTTGAACTTCCGAGCAGAAATTTGAAGCAATCAGCGTGCATAGAGGATGCGGTAAACATGGCTTCATGTCTTCGTTGCGGGAAAGAGCTCTCTGTATCAAAGAAGTTGTCCATGTTTGAATTTTTCTTTAAATGAAAAGGCAAAGGTTGTTGAATTTAGCAGGGCCCAGGCGATGGAATGCCATATAATATCTATTCTATTCGTTTATTCATCCAAGCGAATTGGGGGAAGACAGTAGTGAGTGATCACACCTACTGAATATCAAAGAACATGAATGCTTGAAAAAAGGCGAAGTAAGGCCAACTGGCAACTGAAACACTAAAGCGGCGGAGGCGTCCGCAAAGACTGCACTGCCGTTTCAAAGGCCCCCCGGGGGCCAAGGATGACGTCCTCCGTAAGCCTATTCCAGTCACCTACCACTCGCTGAGGCCAGGTTTGGGAGGCAAGCCTCGAGGCCCTTGCGTCTACGGTGAGGCGGCAATTATGCATTAGAGGTCGGCTGTTGATTTTTCGATTAACTAGTCCTGGACAGTGCTGCTTTCCATGAAACACATTGTGCAGAAAGATAAGGTCAAATTTAAAGCGTCTGTTTTCAAGTGAGTCTAGGCCTAATTGTTGCAGGCGGTACTGATAGCCCAAGCCCAGGTTAGGAATGCGGCAGCGGCGAAATATAAAGCAAGTAAAAGAACGCTGAACATCCTCTAGGCGCTTCACATCAGCCTTTTGCAGAGAATTCCATGCTGGTGAGGCATATTCTAGAATGGGGCGTACAAAGGTTGCAAAGGCTCTGGTCAGATTGTTGGCTTCGGGGGCAGAGAAGCATTTTTTCAGGAGGTAACAAATTGATTGGGCTTTGCAGCAGACAGAGGTGACATGGGCAGAGTGTGAGAGTGAAGAGGAGACAAGAACACCAAGGTCCCTGAAGATCTTATTTTCTGCTTCTGGCACGGATTGACCACAAAGAAGGTATGATGAGTTTAGGCCTGGTCCAATTGGGAGTATTGCACACTTTTTAGGGGAGATTTCTAGCTGCCAAAGCGAGGCCCAGTTTTCCACAGCTGTGAGAGCAGATTGAAGGCGTGTAGGGCAAGTAGATGCAATTTTTATGTCATCTGCAAATAGCCAACAGTCAGCCCCTTCAGCATTAACAATCTCAACAATGGAATTTATGTACATGGTAAAGAAGATCGGGCTGCACGTTCCACCTTGAATGATTGAAGAGGAAATAGGGCGTGGCAGTGAATTAGCATCTCCTATGTGTACAGATTGAGTGCGATTGGACAGGAAGGAAGCAATCCAGAGTAAGGCAGGCCCTGAAATGCCAAATGCAGCACAGCAGTGTAGTAGTTTTTGATGGGAAACCTTATCGAATGCCTTAGCAAAGTCTATGTAGCACACATCAAGGGATTTTCCAGCCAGGAGATGAGACTTCCAGGTATGCAGACAGTGAAGGATTTGGCCCGTTGTGGAATGGCCCTTTCTAAAGCCAAATTGGCGCCATGAGAGCAGGTGATTATTTTCGAGATAGGAACTTAGCTGCGCTGCAAACACTTTCTCCATGATTTTGCTTGAAGCGCAGGAGAGTGAGATTGGTCGGTAATTTGAGGTGTTTGCAGGGCAGCCTTTGCCATTGTACACAGGGATGACGCGGGCACATTTCCATTGATCTGGGAACTCACACAGTGCAAAGCTCAATTCAAACAGCAGAGCGAGAGGCAAGCAGATTTCCGTAAGGAGCTCTTTGTACAGAAACATTGGAATCCCATCTGGGCCTAAGCTGAGCTTTGGCTTGCACCTGTTTAGAGCCCTGCGAACATGCTGTTCACTGCACATGATATGGCTAAGGCTGCAGTTTCTAGGGACAGTAGATACAGCTGGTAGTGTGCCATCATCCACAGTAAAGACTGAAGCAAAGAATTCAGCAAATGCCTCACATTTTTGACCGCGGAGCGGCCCGAAGGGCCGCTCCGCGGTCTATAGAGGTTACTGAACTTTTGTCCTCATGTGTATGTATATATATATATCTGGAAATGCTGGGAACGGGCGAATTCTCAACGGATTGGGACAAACTTTTTTTTTCCTGAAAGGTAATGCAATTTTAGGAAGATCTGGAGGGGTAGACCTGGTTTCCGAGCATATGAAACATTACTTATTTGGGTAGAAAGGTTTAAACATTGCAATATACAGTTTTTGCGCTGTAGCACCTGTAATCTTGAGAATTGCACAGACAACTTGAGTTTTTTTGTTCACAAGTCGTATATAACGATTCCAAATCTGTGCTTACTTTTGAAAATCATTGAAAAACCACAGACTTACTTTCTTGAGTGACAAACTTTCACGCATGGCAATGTCATCAATAATTAGTAACACCTGAACGGCTAAGAATTGCACTAAAGACTTGAGTTTTTTTGTTCACAAGTTGTATTTAGCGATTCCAAATCTGTGCTTACTTTTAAAAATGGTTGAGAAACCACAGACTTACTTTCTTGAGTGACTAACTTTCATGCACGACAATGTCATCATTAATCAGTAACATCTGAATGGCTAAGAATTGAACAGAGGACTTGAGTTTTTTTGTTCACAAGTCATATATAGCGATTCCAAATATGTGCTTACTTTCAAAAATGGTTGAGAAACCACAGACTTGCTCTTAGCACTGACAAAATTCCATGCATTCATATTGTAAGCGTAGAGGTGGTGCGCTCCGCGGTCACCTATTGCGCTTTGCGCCATATACTTGATTCGGAAAAATCCTCAAAGAATGCGAAAGTCTCATGTGACTTATCTTCGATCAAAGGAAGGGCAAAAAGCCGCTTTGGATTTGCTTTAAGCTTGTGGTTTTCCTTTAACTATGACTGATTCAGGGATTCCAATGTCTGAACTCTATCACTTGGAAGCAATATTACCAGATTCAGTTGTTCTAAACTTGTTTGATTCAACATCTGCTCCATTTAAAATTATTCCAGAGTCTAGACAAGGTTCAGCAGATTGTGTAAATATCTTAATTTTATACAATCGAGGATTTAAAGAGTTTAATGCTCATAGCATATCATGCATATGGCATTGTGAGCATTTATAAATTTTTATTGACCGCGGAGCGGCCCGAAGGGCCGCTCCGCGGTCTATAGAGGTTACTCAACTTTTGTCCTCATATATGTGTATATAAAAATTAACGTGCTGTGAACGGGCGTATTCTCAACTTATCTGAACGTACTTTTTTTTCGTGAAAGCTACATTGTGTCGCTTGGATCCTGGGGGGGGGGGGGTGGAGCTGGTACCGTGCTATTAGAAACATTGCCTTCCTGAGTAGGAAATTTTTTTCCCGAAAATCACCATTTCCCTCTATAGCGTCTGAACGGCTGAGAATTGCACACAAGACTTAAGTTTTTTTAATCACAATTCATGTATGCTGGTTCTAAATATGTGCTTACTTTTGAATTTGGTTGAGAAACCACAGACTTTTCCTTTTGAGAGGCAATGTTCACCCTCACAACAAAATTTTTCCTTAATTTTAGTATTTTGCCACATGTTAAGGTGCTCCGCGGTCACATATTGCGCTTTGCGCCATATACTTGTTCCTGATGCGATTTAGCTGGGAAGGGGCCAGATGTAAGCGTAGGAATGGGAATGGGCTTTTTTCCAGTTTTCTCTGAAACAATACGAAACAGCTGCTGGGGATTTTTGTACAGGAGGGATTTTTCACGCAAGGCATGAAATTTAAAACAGTCCTGCTTTAATTTTTTAGAACATCGTCGATAGGCCCTGCGGTAAAACCTAGACAAATGGCGCTTTTTGTACAGACGTCTGCGAAGGAGGTAGGATTTGCGTAGCCAGCTGGGAAAGTGAGGAGCAGAGGGAGGCTTGGGGTGGGCAACAGGGATGAATTTGTCAATCAGGCTTTCTAGCACCAAGTTAAACATTGCCAGGAAATTAGTAGCGTCGGAAGCAGCACTGAACAGGTAAAACCAATCTATTGTCTCAACAGCCTTCCTCATATTTACATAATCACCTTTTCTCCATAGACGAAAGGGAACCTGAGCCTGCATCTTCGCCTCTGCTGGGCCAGCGGGGATGGCGAGGGAAAGAGCCACGGAGGAATGATCGCTCAGCAGAACCGGAGGGCCGAAGTCACAGCCGAACAGCGTACAGGCTGGGTTCACAAACACTAAATCTAGGCAGCTTTTCTTTCGTGTCGGGGCCAGAATTTGCTGGGGAGCCAGAATTTGCTGGGAGGCCAGAATTTGCTGGGAGGCCAGAATTTGCTGGGGGGCCAGAATTTGCTGGGGGGCCAGAATTTGCTGGGAATGAATTTCCTGCTACAAGCTTCGTCCATTCCAGTGCTTGGCTTGCGGTCGAACGTTTACAGAAAAGAGTGCTACTACAAAACACCAACGCACCAGCCAGGAGTGCAGGTAACTGTTCCGCTCCAGTATTCAAAACTTGATATTTTGGAAATTTTAGTGGAGCAACTGTCGTGCTTTCAAACCAGGAGCAAGATGAGGCGATCGTACGAGCAGGATTCCTTGAGTGTTTTGGCATTGACAGTACTATTTGGAAGGGATTTAAAGGATTTCTTTAAATAAATAATATATTAATTTTGCCAAAATTAATAAAATTAGGAATGACAGATGATTTTGGCAAACATCGAAAATGGTAATTTTTGAAAATTTCAGTGTCATGCTAAAGTGAAATTCTACAGGCAGCCCATGTTCGTTGCACTTGATTCAAGCATATTTTTAGAATCGCTCAAAAATTAAGCGGAAAATTTTGCTCATAATTCTAATGAGCTTTACTTGATGCTGTTCGATGAAGTTAAGAGGCAGTTTGCATGAGGATTGAGAGGCATTATAGAAGGGGTATTCCACTTACCAAAAATCGAAGGTTTGAGTTGGGATTCATGATTAGACCATCGTTATAGTCCATTTAGTTGTGATCTCAGCCCAACCAACCCTGACCCAAAATATGGCTTATTTGCTAAGAAATGGCCATTTTTCTAACACCTACTTTTTTGACCTCTGGATGACCTAAAAATCGATTTTTGGCCAATTTCAACCAACTTTTTTTGACCAGCCCTAGATTTTTATATATCAATCGAACCGCAAAACTACAACAAATTTCATGGTGACAATGATTTGTTGCAAAAGGAAAAATTTTTCAATTGATTTTTCAAAAAACCGATTTTCGCATTTTGCAATTTTTGGTACAAAAAAACTGATTTCTAAAAATGATCAAAAAATTCAAGGCTAAGACCTAGCCTATCTTTTTACTCACATTCTTGCCGTCATTTTGGTATACAACACTTTAAAAACGGCGATGTCACAGCCGGAAAATTTTTTGATTGAAAACTGCCAGTCCGATTTTGGCCCTATGTTATAACATAGGCAAAAAATGGCTGAAAAAATTTTGTTCTTAAAATTCGAATTTTTGTGCATGAAATGTTCCATTGGGACCCCCTTCACCCCGCTCTATAATTTATTTCCCCAGAATTAGTCTCAATCTGCTCAAACTGAGATGCCCGTTTTCCTATGCTTTAACATAGGGACATAGGCTTTATATGCTATAACATAGGAAAACGGGCATCTCAGTTTGAGCAGATTGAGACTAATTCTGGGGAAATAAATTATAGAGCGGGGTGAAGGGGGTCCCAATGGAACATTTCATGCACAAAAATTCGAATTTTAAGAACAAAATTTTTTCAGCCATGTTTTGCCTATGTTATAACATAGGGCCAAAATCGGACTGGCAGTTTTCAATCAAAAAATTTTCCGGCCGTGACATCCCCGTTTTTAAAGTCTTCTATACCAAAATGACGCCAAGCATGTGAATAAAAAGATAGGCTAGGTCTTAGCCTTGAATTTTTTGATCATTTTTAGAAATCAGTTTTTTTGTACCAAAAATTGCAAAATGCGAAAATCGGTTTTTTGAAAAATCAAATTGAAAAATTTTTCCTTTTGCAACAAATCATTGTCACCATGAAATTTGTTGTAGTTTTGCGGTTCGATTGATATATAAAAATCTAGGGCTGGTCAAAAAAAGTTGGTTGAAATTGGCCAAAAATAGATTTTTAGGTCATCCAGAGGTCAAAAAAGTAGGTGTTAGAAAAATGGCCATTTCTTAGCAAATAAGCCATATTTTGGGTCAGGGTTGGTTGGGCTGAGATCACAACTAAATGGACTATAACGATGGTCTAATCATGAATCCCAACTCAAACCTTCGATTTTTGGTAAGTGGAATACCCCCTCTGAATCATCTCACAAACCGCCTCTTAACACCTAAAAATAATATTTTCTGAAAGAAATATCGTTTACGATCGGCAAGCCCAATGTGGGCGCGCATGAGAATAAACACTGAAATGCAGCCCAAAACAAAATCAAATTGTCTAAGCAGCAGATTCCGCTAGCTTAGTTATATTTCGTTGACTGTAGAGGTACAAAGAGCACCAAAATTGTAATAACCTGCACAACATAAAAGCAATAAATTATGCCCGGAGCTGAAAGTGGGATTTCAATGACTCGGGTATTCGGGACTCACGTATGGGGCAAACCGATGGTACAAGTTATCATATCAACTTTATCATATCAACATAGGCTTGTTTTAGTTAAGTTATTGTGCTATCAGAAAGTACATAGAGCTTCGTATTTGATGCACATGTCTGAATGTTTAATCAGAAACAACCAAAATATGACCTGTCCTGAATGCTTCATCGAAATGTCATCATCAAGTCTGCCACTTCATTTGACACAAATTCATTTTGGGCGTCTCGCAAGCTCACCCAAATGGCATTGCACTGTTTGCGAATTCACAGCCACTGATCCCTCTGAAGCTTCTCTTCACGCCATTTACCTGCAGCACGGAACTCTTAACCTCCAATTGCCAACACAAAAGGTGGATGCCATGGCACAGAAAATACGTCAATGTGACAGCACGGCCGCAGAAAACCAAGCTCTAAGAAAAATCATCCAATCGGAATATCCTCTAAAAACGGAGCTCCAAACCCAACAGATCGGAAATTTGGACAATTTACCTTGCGGCGATAATAGGGGAAATACTTTCAGCCTTAAATCTGTATTCGAGCCAGTATCTGCAGAGGAAGCAGAAGCAATAGGTAGCACTGCAACCGCTGCGGATGATGTGACTGAAGATGCTGGTCTAGACGAGGAAGAAGCAGAGCTGGATCAGCGTGCCCTGGTGGAGGAGCAAAACTACAGCGGCATGGACCCAAAGCTCTACGGCGAATTCTTCGCATATTGCAAGTTACTCATTACCTTTTGGTCTCTATCCTCGTGAAGCTTTCTGGCCTGAAGCACACGGGATCCGCTGGTGCCCAAAAGGCTGCGCGGCGCAGCCATGAGAAGTCCTCGGCATATTTGGCTTCGTGAAGCAGCAGGCTACGTAGTCGTCGATGGGCTCCTCCACCGCGACTCCCTCTACAGCACACACAGAGCAAAGGTTTTGAAAGGCAGGAGAAAGAGGTGAAAGAAGAGGCTTTCAGTGCTTTCAGTCGAGCGAGGAGCAGGCCAAGCTGGAGGAGGCCCTGAAGGCGGAGGGAAAGGCCCGCTACCGCAAGGTCATCGTGCACGGCGACGTGTACAAGACCCTCTTCGACATCCACAGGGACGGCCATCCTCGTCGAGGAGGGATGCGAACCCAGACAGAAAATGTCTGGTGGAAGGGCATGTCGAAGGATATTGACGTCTTTCTGCAGCGCTGTCAGGGTTGCCAGCTGGCAGCTCCATTGCCGGTAGTTGCAGAAAAGTGAGATTCCCGTAGAGGTATAGAATGTTGCTCAGTCATTATTTGAGGTCAAATAATTAGTGATGCAGTGACGCATTATGTTTCACTTTTGGCAGAATGCGTTGCGATATTCTCAACTGTTCTGGTGCTACATATTAATACATCTCTAGTTAAGCAGGGTTCAGACGATGGAAGTTCACATCATTTGCAGTGCGCATTTTGCAGGCAGGTGGATACATCAAAATCAAATGTTCGACAGGACCAGAAACGCAGGTGGTACAACTTTCTTTAATTTTTCTAATCCATACATTTAGCCTATTTTAGCGGAGCAGAGATACTACTTTCCATACGAGAAGAAGATGAAGACACTACGCGCTGGTTTTATAGAATGTTTTGGAATGGATAGTGATAGTGTGATGTGGAAAGGATATGTAGGTTTTTGCAAAATATAGATAAATATATTGAGGCATTTGGAAAAAACGACTCTATGCTGAACAGTAACACTCAAATATACAGATGAAATAACTGTGCCATAAGTATCATAAAGCAATCATGTAATCTAACAAGTTATTTCTTCGGAAACTTGTTCTTGTGCGAAAATATCAAAACTGAACAATTCTAGCCGAGTAAAACAAGCTAAAGCAAACAAACTTGGTTTTAACATTTATCGTTATATACACAAGGTTTTGCGCTTGATGATACTCGCTGAATGCCAAATCAAACGAAGAAAAATGAGCTGCCCTGAATGCTTCATCAAAATTTCAGCTTCAAATTTGCCACAGCATTTGACCCGAATTCATTTGGGGCGTCTTGCTAGCTCGCCCAAATGGCAATGCACCGTTTGTGAATTCTCTGCCACGGATCCATCTGAAGCCTCTCTTCACGCCATTTACACGCAGCACGGAACTCCAACCTTTCAACTGCCAACCCAAAACCTGACGAGGAAAATTCGCCATTCCAACAGCACTGCCGCAGAAAGCCAAGCTCCCATAATGACCTTCGATTCGGAATCACCAGCGAAAAGTGAGCTGCATGAACACCAACAGATCAGCAGTTTGAAGAAGTTGGCATGCAAAGATGATGCGGGAATCACGGCTACATGTCTTCGCTGCGGGAAGCATCTTTTTGTGTCGAAAAAGTTCTCAATGTTTGTAGTTTTTTTATTTATACTTTATTTAAACATTTAATACTATATTTATTTATTTATTTATTTATTTATTTCGATTTTTAGTTACAAATCAATTAGAATTTAGCAGGGCTCAGAGAATGGAATGCCACTTAATCTCCTGCTACAAACTTCGACCATACCAGTGTGCAGCTTGCGATTTGACATTTACGGAAAAGAGAGGAGCTCAAATACACCAAAGCAGCAGCGAGATATGCAGGTAATACACCGCTTCAGCTCATACATAGTATTTTAATTGTCGCGATTTTAGTGGAGCATCTGTCGTGCTTTCAAACCAGAAGCAGGATGAGTCCATCGTACGAGCAGGCTTCCTTGAGTGCTTTGGAATAGAAAGTACTATCTGGAAGGGATTCAGAGGATTTTTGTAAACAGTGAAGAATGTTTTTGAAAGTTTATGACATATGCGCTAGCCTTGCATGGTGACATATGCATTATCTTCCTTTCAGTTTTCAAGCAGAATGTTAGATTTTCGTCACTGTTTATTGACGTAAATGTTACATAAAAAGATCACCCAAATTCCAATTAAATTTGTAAAATTCATCAGAAAATAGCAACTGCTTTGAATCTAGGATATTCAAAGAAAAATGTTTGGACAATGAAGAATCTCCCAAATGGCATGGCAACAACGAGTTCGTGCAGCAGAGCTATCTGAAGCTTCTCTTTACTCGATGATTCAACGGCACCGTTCTCCCCCGGCAACGGCACCGTTCTCGATGATTTGCCGTTCTCCCCCGGTATTCCGCCAATGTGTTTCAGCCAAATTTTCAGGGTGATATTTGTTCCACATGTGATTTGCAAGTCTTGCCAAACCCTGCGGGGTGGCAATACCCTTTCTCTAAACTGTTATTTTTGGCGCACACATGCTATGTGTCCAGTTGTTACTCTAGAGACAGGGAAAACCGAACCGAACCTATCACTTTATAACCTCCAGCTCAAAAAACCGAGGCAATGAACAACAAAAATATTGTTGAATGTTTGTTTTTTTTCGTTTTCCTTTGTAGAAAAGAGCAGAGGCTGGAAATTAAAGATGGAAAGAAGAACAGAAGAGGCAGACGACCAGGGCTCAGCATAGGTTTGTGAATGAGCTGTCATATTTGCCAGCCCTGTCCGTTCTTTTTCTTCTAGTACCTACTACCTATTAGCCTAAAATGAATTTCTCCATTTCCCTATGCTTCAATGAAACATGCCTTTGCTCAATCGGCCAGAAGTGGAAAGGCAGGGAAGGAGGACTGGAGCATTGCAGTGGAGAATGGTGTGGCGCTGGGCTCGCACAACTGCAGCCCCACCGTGGACTGCATCGACAGCCCCGAGGGCTTCCTCTGCAGATGTAGGCACGGATTCAGCGACGAAGCCCCCGACTTCAACCAGCCGTGTAGAGGTTGGCGCTGGCTTTGTC
>JASANA010003510.1:0-33186 GCA_030248095.1 Ptycholaimellus sp. GST1_10 | reverse complement strand
GGGGGGTAATTACGTGGGGGGATACTTACGTGGGGGGATACTTACGTGGGGGGGTAGAATTTTGGGGGGGGGTAGAAGCCTTGGGGGGGGGGATTCTGGTCATAAGCCGTTTTTTTTATTAGCAGAGCTAGATAAATAAGCTTGCTAACTTTGCTGAGGCCTAAACTGTTCCGACAGGCGGCTAGCATGGGAAGAGCCTGACACTGTATGATGCTTCCATTGTTTGAAAGCTGAAAAGGATCCGTGATTCTGTTCTCTTTGGAGATGGCGCAGCAGAAGACATCGGAGGAGGAAAGAGAGTGCAGAAGCAGAAACACTAGGTAACATCATTTAATTTTTCGATTTAATTTGATCTTAGAATCATTTAATTTTTCGCCCAATGATTGTTTTGCACATTTCTAAAATTCTCATTTGTGCAAAGGTGAGAAATTGGAGGCAAGTTTTCTTCATCTACCTCCTTAAAACAATAAGTGACCGATGCTGGTAATTAATTGATGCACAAAGCGTCAATGTTCCATCAGCTTTTTTGTCTTGAAACACATCCGAGAAAACCAGGAATTGTAAACGAAGTAGCACTCAACCGCTTTCAAAATACCGGAAATGGTGAGCAAAATTGGCCTGTGCCTGGCTACTAGTAAACGAACACTTTAAACTCATCAACTAATTAAATTGAGAATCGCATGAAGGAAGGGCGCTAAAACATCAGATGAGTGAGTTTGAAAAGTTTGAATCTAGCCTTATGAATGGTCAACATAAGTCTTGGTTTTTGACTAAATCAAACAAATGTCACAGCCCTAAACTAAACGGTTTTTGAGCTTGTTTGCCATCTATAGTATTATCAACAACCTCGTAGAGTCTTTAATAAAAGCTTTAAAATATCTTCAAAAAGAGTTGTTTGCGCGCAATCTTTCAATCGGACACAGCAGCAGTCAGCCCAGCGCACAAAATAAAATGCACCTCAGCACCAATCCAGCCCACTTCCCACACAGCCCTCCAAATTACGCTCTTTCATCATCCAGCATACCCCACCAACAATCCTTTCCAGCTTTCATCTTAAAGTCTTTTTAATCACTTACCAGCTAACATTCCTTTGTCGGTCCACAATTCATCCCATCCAGCTTACCCCAGACCAGCCAGCCAATTTCATCTTCCCCCAAAGGTGTTTGTAGATCAAAAGTTCAGCCAGATAATAGCGAGCAGGCAAGATGTATCCTCAATCGGGGCGGACGTCGGAGAGCGAATCGAGTGAGCAGCAACAGGAGCAGCAAGGGCCGTCACAGGAGGTGAACGTGAACGTGACCACGGCCGCTCCAGCCCCTCCAGCCACTCCGCAGGTGTAGCACCTCTTACTCTCAATTGTGTCACCCTTTATTTTCGCTCCCTTATACACTTTTGCTCCCATGTTTTAAGGGGGGCACATTTGCCGGCCACCACAACCCTTAAAACATGGGAGCAAAAATGGCTAAGGGAGCAAAAATAATGGGCGGCACATTTAACAAGCGCAGGGGCTGGCAGAGAAGGTGAAGGTTGCAGGTGATCGTGGCCCCCACGATGCCCATGATGGTGCCGATGGCAGAGCCAAGCTTCGCCGGCGGTGGCTGCTTCAAGTTCCTCCTTTTCTCCCAGCTCATCCTTACCCTCGCCTGCCTCGCTCTCAGCATAGGTCAGTGCACCTTTCACTTCTTCTACTATCCTTTCTGGCTCTGCTCAGCTCAGAGAAGTCACAAAATGATAAAAACTGGAGGAAATGTTGCTTCCTGACATCCCCACTTTTGAAGTATTGCCTTTCATGCCCCAAAAAATATCTCTCTAGCTTTCCCTATGGGTAAAAACGTATATCCGACATCGATAGAAAGAGTAAAAATAGATGTTTAGCTTCAAAACAGGACAAAAGAGACAAATACACAATAAATAATTGATTTTAGAATTTGCCAGATGAAAAATTTTACCCTGGCAAACGTGTAGCGTCTGCCCTCCTTCCTGGTCCGTGTGGCGCGGAAAGAAGGACAATTTTGCAGCCACTGGCCTGGGCCCAGCGGGATTTTTCCTCATGTCGGGTGTTCTTGCCGGTACCAACCTCCTCAACCTCCTATCCGATGGCCTGGGCATCTTCTTCAGCTGCAACATGGGCAATCGGTGGCAATCTCTTCCTGCTCAATCTTTGCCCTCTCATAAACGCCAGTTTTTTGCAGCTGCCTCTTTTCCACCTACTTCTTTCTCTCCCTCCTGGACGCCATTGCCTGCAGCCCAACCAACATCGCCTGGCCTGCCATCACGGCTTTTGCGCTCAACGACTACCGACAGCATCCTGTTTTGCTGTCCTCTCGCTTCCAGGCTAATTTCTTTCTTTGCGCAGTCGAGGAAGATGTATGCGGATGAGGATTCGGCGGATTTTCGTCGAATGGCCGGGCATGACCAGGGTCGGCTAGCGTTTTACCCCTACTCGTCCTTTTTCACTGCCATAGTGGGGATGGCCTGCCTCCATTGGCTCTTCGTCGTCATCAGCCTCGGCATGGTCTGCTGCAATTGGTCCAACATCCACCGTTCCGCCCCCTTTTCAGTCCCCCCAGGTCAGTGGAACAAAGTGCTGGGGATTGACAGGCTCAGGGCATCAGCCGACCATCATCAACGCTTCCTAGGCTTCCTGTCCTCTTTTACCACAAGCTCATTTTGCCCCTATTTCTTGCCCGCTTGTTTCGCCCAGTCAATGAACTGCTGCTGCCCAGACTGAATCACTGTCATCTGTTTTGCTCTAGGCCCTTTTGTGCCACATCATTTGCTGTCTACTGGTGATTATTAGACTGAAAAGAAAGAAACATTTCCAAAAAAATCGGTAAAAATTGCAATCAAAGCAAAATAAGTGACAAATGCGCAGCTAATAAGAATCGACGCGGTGTTCCTTTCGTTGCCTCCCCTGTCAGACAAATAGATGAAATGATATCGCTTGCAAAATTACCAGTAGCATAGACAAGGTGGGAAAAATGCCTTGGCTTGGAGTATCAGCATGACCGATGTGGAAAGGTTTGCCGCGGACTATCAACATGCCCTTATTCTGCCCAACTCTGATTTTCCACCTAGTGGCCAAATGTTTCAAATTCATCTTTAATTGCCTTTAATAGTTCCATGCAAGCGATAATGATGTGAAATGAATGAATGAAAAATTACTTGGAAGGATTGACAATTAGAATACCGATTCAGAGCAATCCACAGAAGCCAGATGGTGCACTCGAGGTTGGGGTATGGGCAGTGCAGTAGATAGCCGTGTAGTTAGACAGCAGTGGCATCGATGTCCCTCTTTTCCAACTTGGCGCTCTGGGGATTCCTATTTTGGGGTTGTAGTTGCTGTGCTTGCCCTGTCAGGTAAGAGTATGAGTAGAGAACGCAGGGGAGGAAGAAAGGGGGAAGGATACGTGGGCAGAGCTCATGCGGGAGAAGGTATAGGTGGAGGCATCCAGCCTGGACCAGGGCCACAAGTGCTTGCGGTAAGTGAACATCGGCTGTCAGTATCAAAGATTGCGGCCCAGCCAATCAGCTCAGTTGACTTTTCAGTCGGAGTAATAGAAGCTGACGCAGGGCTACTGGATAAGGTGATGTTTCATGAAACAAGTTAATTCAGACCACATTCTTACCGAACCAATGACTGGAAGTTGATAGAATGCTTGAGCTCTAGCAACTCGTGAGAGATGGCTGAATGGCTCAATCTCACGCATGCAGGAAAGAGGTGAAAGGAAAAGGCCCACCAGTTCATGGCCCAGCTAGCGCTCGTTGACCTCCTGGGTGTGGAAGTCAGGTGATGAAGGTCTCAGAGCCGCATCTTGTGTAGAAAACTGGCAGGTATCAAACTACATGGGAGCATTCAGCCAAATCTTTTCAGTGGGTTTAAAGCAGTGGTACCAAGAGATATTTTAGATCAATTTAATCTGAGGTGATAAGGGTATATGAACATCAAGTTTTACAGACGCAAGAAAACAAGATCGCATCCACTGGGGAGGTAGTTGAAGCAATTTAATATGAGGCTGAAACATGGGGAGACTGAGTAGATGCACTAGGGAGGTTGAAGAGACAAAGAAGGCAAACAATCTGCATCAACCGGGCAGCTGTAGGCAGCGAGCTCGATGATTTGATCCGCCTCCTGGCAGAGATATCCGGGGCGGGTGGCGGTGTCTGGGCTCTTGTCGATCAAGCCAGGGACGCAGACGCAGAAGAAACCACGGTTCATGGACTTGCCTTTCATGAACTTGGACTTGCATTTCATTGGTAGAGTTGTGCTTTTGCCTAAGCTCATGTCTGTGCAAACTTGTATAAAGATTGAACTTGCTTAAAACGTTATAAATCATTTATAATCTTCTTGTTCCATGGTGCTTTGAGGACTGATCACACTTCAGTCGATACAAATGTGACAACATTGTTTGCCTGTTTATTTTAAATTTAGCTAAAAGCTGTTCACCACTTTTCACCAGAAATGGGCAGGAGAAAATTGAAATTATGTAACATGCTTGAACATGTATGGTTGAAATCATCCACATTGCTTGGTAGCTGACAGAGTTTTATGCAAATCTTGCTCCAAAAATTAATTCCAACGTCCGAATCGCTGTCAATCAAAAGTAGTGCATCTACTGACTGTGCGGACTCACGAGTCCTTTGGTACCAGATCTAGGTTCCGTTGTAAAGTGGTGGAGGGGTCTGCCCTACCAAGGCCAGGCCTCCTCAGTTGTGTCCAGAGTGCCTGATGATGGTCTTCCCTTCCTCTCCTATTTCCTTCTAACTTCCGGCCGCTTTGGGTTGTAACTGCCTATATCCGATAATAGCTTCCGCCCAACTCTGCTCCCCACACACCCAGCGGAAATGCAACCAAAAGGGACTCCATGTGCTCCTGTGCAGCACACTGACTGTCCATCCTGCTGTTTCAATCCGAGGCCTGGCCCCACTCACCACATTTGAAGTCAATTGAAGTTCTGTATTTCTGACGCAGATCACAGATTTAGTATTTTTGCGCGGCCGAAGGCCGCCTGCCGCGGAGGGCAGGGCAGTCAGAGCTCCGGAGGCCGGAGGGCATGGGTGCGGAGGCCCCCGAGCGTAGCCTAGCAAGCGAAGCATGCTAGGCGAAGCGTAGGGGCCGTAGCACCCGTGCCCGGAGGCCGGAGGAAGCTGGCGCCCTGCCCGACGCGGCGGGCGGCCAAGGCCAGCTTAACCAGTTACCCCATTTTTGCGTCCGTCTGTCCGCATATATATATATATATATATTGTCTGTCCAGGGCCGGGCCTCCGCGGTTTTTCAACGAAATTGGCTGATTTTTTGCATGAAAGTCCGCCTAGGTGGTATCTCCAGGCCATTTTTTGGGCTTGGCGTAATTTTTCGATTTTAGTCCAAAACTCAAGTTTTTGATGTTTCAAAATACTAAAATTCATAACTCACTGGTTTTTCGACGAAATTGGCTGATTTTTTGCATGAAAGTCCGCCTAGGTGGTATCTCCAGGCCATTTTTTGGGCTTGACGTAATTTTTCGATTTTTGCCCAAAACTCAATTTTTTGATGTTTCAAAGTATGAAAATTCATAAATCACTGGTTTTTCAACGAAATTGGCTGATTTTTGGCAGGTACGTCCGTCGAGGTGCTATCTTGAAGCTGGCAAAAGGAATATCCGAAATATTTGTTATTTCTCAGTTTATGGCCAAAAACCTAAATTCTTGATGTTTCAAAAATTTGAACATCCATAAATCGATGGTTTTTCAATGAAATCAGTTGAATTTTGGCATGTACGTCTCTAATGGTGATATATTGAAGTTGATAATGGAATTTTTCGACACATTTATTATTTCTTGATTTATAGTCAAAAACCTAAAATCTTGATGTTTCAAAAATTCGAACAACCATAAATTAATGGTTTTTCAATAAACTCAGCTTCGATTTGGCAGATACGTTTGCTGCGGCAGTATCTTAAAGCAGTTAAAAGGAATTGCTTAGGTTATTATCTGGATCAAAGGCCGCGCATCTTGGCAACAGCCGAGAATACCTTGTTCAAATGTAGTACATGAATAAAGAAACGGCAGCATAACTGGAGTTCCGGTGCAGCGTCAGAGGACTGACGTCCAGCCAACTACACAAGGTGGCCAGGCTGCTGTTGGAGAGCTCTCCCCCGTACACCTGCATTCGTCCATTGAGCTGCAGCTTCTCAGTTCAAAAAAACCGCATACGAACGAGGATTTTATCATTATTATTGGGTTTCCTCCCTAGTCAACTTCTTGGCTGAAACTTGCGCAAAGCAACTAGAGGATGCACATAGAACCTAAGGCTGGTTGGTGAAGTTGTTGACGTGGAAAAAGCGCTGGCGGGAACTGCTGATGGCATCCAGCTTGCTCTTGAGGATGTGGTTGCTGGCGCCGATGGAGATGATCTGCACACTTGCCATCCGCGCCTTCTCTGGTGGCAAGCTCGCGTTGTCCTGGCCCAGCCCGTCTGTGATCACAATCGCCACCCAGCTCACATCCCCCTTGCTCGAGGGCAAGCAGTTGGGGGCAGTTGTATTTTTGATGGAGTGAGGATTAATTGGGTTGTTTTTATTTTAAATAGTTACGGGCATGCTGGGAAAAGCTGATCAGGATTTTCATTTCCTGAATGCAACTATGCAAGAAATAACCAATCGGTTTCTGAGTCCGACAAAAATCTTTGCTTGCGCGAAAATGAACCTAAATGAAGCCTTTTATGGTTGTATGCCTCAGAGCAGAGCCGGTCCTAGTGAGCCCGGTGAGGTAGTTAATGCTGCGAATGCCCTCCAGCACCCCCATTTGTCCTGCGAATGCCCACAAATCGCAGCACCTGATGAGTGAGGTCAAATTTTGAGCCAGAGCAATCGCGGCAAGAGACATTTCAAAACATAGAGGGATCAAAATATTAGCAGAGCCACTTTTAAAGACCAATAAATGCAAAGAGAGTAGCTCTGGAGTTGCTGGCAAAAGAATAAAAACGAGAACTTGATATTGAAGATAGAGCTGCCGAAGGAGCCAGAGCCATCAACAAGGAACATGAGGTCCGTTTTCTGTTTTGGGCAGGCTTTTCTGCACCCTCCCTGCACACGCGCCCATTCGACAGGTTCGTGCTCATGCAATGCGCACTGCAAATTCAGCAACCAATTCACTCCATGCACTTTCTTGTTGCTCAGACTGCTTTTGCTGCTCAACTCAGCGCCTTTTGTTCTGAAAATGTTCAACCTCTTTTACCTCTCCCTAGCCTAATGTTTCACCACTCTTTCCTTTAGTTCCAACCAAAAGCGTCTTTCAATGTACAGACGTTCCCTTGTTTCTGAATAAGTCCTGAAGAGAATGGGGGAAACGCCTGACCGACGTAGCCCGGTGCACGCCTCAAGTAATGCAATGCCATGAGACTTATAGCCAGAATTTCATTCTGGAGTTCCACTTGAATAGAAATGAATTTTGTGGGAAGCGCGGAGGTGCTTTGTGGGAAGCACTAAACTAAAAGATATGAAACTCCAACTCCTTTTCTAGCCAGTTAACTGAGTGTCTCTAGTCTTTCACATTTTATCCGCATGCTACTAACGTTAGTTCGTAGCCAGCCTGAAACATGGGGAATAAGAGTAGCAGGCCAGGCCTGCAGAGAGGAGCCCGGTGGGCGGCTGCTGGGGTGGTAAAGGGTGCCTGGGCGCTGATGAGGAGTTGGAGGGTGGGTTGGAGGTGGACTTGCAAGCGCTGGGCGCTGGTAGGGTGACGAAGGCGCGACCTTCCGACTCAGAGTTGTTTACAGGCTCTCCACGGCGGCTGCTGGCAGGGCTTCCGGGGGCTTGGCTACCAGCTCTGGTATCCAGGACTCGCGCTGCAAGATTGGAGGTATTAGAGGTGGCGGAGGAGAGGAGGAGGGTGGCGATCGTTCAAACAGAAAAGGAAAGGAGAACTGGTCCGTTGGAGCTGTAGATGGAGGGTAATGTTGAAGAAAAAGTGATGAAAAAATGGGCACAAAGTATTTCATGGCCGATTTGTCAGTGTACTTAACAGTTAATTAACTGTGAATTAGGCTGGCCTTTAAAGATAGCGTGTATTTTGCTCAGAAGTGTGGCTTCAAAGAAGGTGTCAATACAGAGAAGACCAGGCTGTTGTTGAGGACGGGAGCGAGCCTTGAAACTGGGGGAGCTTTGGGAGGAGAAGCGCTGGGCATTGTGGGGTGCTGAGGCTGCTAGCTCAGCAGGGCTGTATGTCTTATTGAGAACAGTGAACCTTTAGAGCACTAAGAACTCTAGTTGGAACCTTAAGCACCCTTCATTTTTGCACCTTATTGAGAACCCTTCTACTCAACATACTCCTGCTCGGGTTGACATTATACTAGAACGAAGTTTCAACCTGTCCTCGATAGCCCCAAGTCTCCTGCATCCGGGGCAGTTGGAAATTTCAATTTTCATCCAGTAATAAATGTGCTACAGAAGTTTCAGTGAATTTAGTCCAAAAAGAACACTATATAGTGTTCACGTTAGGTGATTTTATTGGGAACAGTAAGTAAAAATTTTTGTCCAGTGTTCTCAATTGGTGCATATTAATGGGAGCACTTACTACAAATGTTATAGGAATCTTATAGAATCTTAGAATCTTATATTCTTATAGGGTTCCCACTTAAGACGCAGAATCTGATAGACTCGAGATAGTCTATATGAGGGGTATTCCACTTTTGAAAAAATGAAGGTTCTCACATTCGAATGATGTTGTGCCACCATCCAAGGCAATTTAGTTCTCATCTCTGTGCCACCAGTTGATTTCCGAAAAACGAATTTGTTGACCTGAAATGAGCACTTTTGTAACATGCACTTTTTTGGGGCTCTGAAACCTGCAATTTCATTTTTTGAAAATTTTGTTTAAGAAATTTTACATAATTGTGGACTATTATATATCAATCGAAAGGTAATTTGGAGCTAAAAAAGGTGGTGTACTTCGATTTTGACAACGCTTTGTTAAAAAAACGAAATTTTGAAAAATCAAAAATTCCGACTTTTCAATTTTGGCACAAAAAAACTAATAGCTCAATTATGAGTGGTTTTGCCAGGGGGTGGACCATACCCACGTTAAAATTCAGATTCTTGCGGTCATTTTGGTATATAATTCGTTATGATTCGGTTTGACCGCCTCGATAAATTTTTCAGTTGAAAATTTGTAGTCAACATATGGCCCCATGTTAAAGCATAGGCAACATTTTCGGAAAAAATTTTTTGTCTCAAATTTTCATTTTTACTGCCTAAATATCTTCTTTAGGGTCCAATACACCCCACTGTCACATTAGTTTCTTTTATTTTAGTTCAAAATCGGTTAATCCTGAATCAACTATTTCCTATGCTTAAGCATAGGCTATCTTAGGCTTCTCTCTCATTTTAGAAGTTTTTGTGTCATAACTCAACTAAATCTCTAGCAATTTCAACCAACTTTTTTTTCAGAGAAAGCCCAGAACCTTTTTGCTTTAATTGAGAACAAATACAACTGTTTGGAATGAACTGAGGTTTCATGGCGCTGATGTATGTTACCAAGAGCTGCTTGTCGCCTAAGAGGTGTGTGCTAAGATAATTAAGTGCCATGCGACCTGTGTACAGTTTACACATCTTTTTTTGGGACCATAATGATAACATAACAATTGGGCTTTCTCTGAAAAAAAAGTTGGTTGAAATTGCTAGAGATTTAGTTGAGTTATGACACAAAAACTTCTAAAATGAGAGATAAGCCTAAGATGGCCTATGCTTAAGCATAGGAAATAGTTGATTCAGGATTAACCGATTTTGAACTAAAATAAAAGAAACTAATGTGACAGTGGGGTGTATTGGACCCTAAAGAAGATATTTAGGCAGTAAAAATGAAAATTTGAGACAAAAAATTTTTTCCGAAAATGTTGCCTATGCTTTAACATGGGGCCATATGTTGACTACAAATTTTCAACTGAAAAATTTATCGAGGCGGTCAAACCGAATCATAACGAATTATATACCAAAATGACCGCAAGAATCTGAATTTTAACGTGGGTATGGTCCACCCCCTGGCAAAACCACTCATAATTGAGCTATTAGTTTTTTTGTGCCAAAATTGAAAAGTCGGAATTTTTGATTTTTCAAAATTTCGTTTTTTTAACAAAGCGTTGTCAAAATCGAAGTACACCACCTTTTTTAGCTCCAAATTACCTTTCGATTGATATATAATAGTCCACAATTATGTAAAATTTCTTAAACAAAATTTTCAAAAAAATGAAATTGCAGGTTTCAGAGCCCCAAAAAAGTGCATGTTACAAAAGTGCTCATTTCAGGTCAACAAATTCGTTTTTCGGAAATCAACTGGTGGCACAGAGATGAGAACTAAATTGCCTTGGATGGTGGCACAACATCATTCGAATGTGAGAACCTTCATTTTTCAAAAGTGGAATGGTCCATCTCGAGTCTTTCAGAAATGCTGTCTTAATTCAACCTAATGAGAACCCAAAGCGCATTTTCATTAAGGTTCCTAATAATAATATCACCCTACTGCGAACACCAATAAGGTTCTTTTTCGACTTTTTTCACTAAAAGTCCTGTAGCGCCCGATGTACTGCTTCAAAATGCAAATTTCCACTTGCGCCTGAAGCAGCAGACTTGGGGCAATCGAGGAGAGGTGGAAACGCGATTTTAGCATGCCGTCAACCCGAGCAGCAGCATGTTAAATAGAAGGGTTCTCAATAAAGTGCCAAAACAAAGGCTTCTTAGAGTTCACACTAAGGTTCTTAAGGTTCTTAGGGTTCACTGTTCTCAATAAGACATTCAGGGGCTCAGCAGTGTCTATGACTAGCCCCTAGTTCCGAATCTCTGATGTTTCACCATCTCAAGGCTTCCCAGTTTATGGCTTCCATTATTGATAGTTTCCTGATATAAAAGAATGGTTTTTGATGGCAGAATGGCTTACTGTGGGTATTCTGTCATTTGAACAGTAGTATCAGCCGTACGGATGGATGATAGGTATGCATGGGGTCCCCTTGAATTGAAGCCAGGCTGGGTCAATAAATTGCTAAGGGATGTGATTAGGCCAAAATTGTAAAAACTAAAGCTGGCACACCGACATAAGGTTGTCTCCCCCCGAATATTTGTTATGACGGCGCTAGTAGACTGGTGCAACCTTGCTCCTCAACTGCAGGCTGTTGAATGGAGGTTGAGGGACATGTCGGGGCTGGTTGGTCATCTTGTCGTTCCGCTGTCTGTCAATGCGGGAGATTGGAGCTGGTGACAACTGGGGGGAGGCGCAGAGCTCCAACCTCAGTTCATCCAGCAGCTCCATCAAATGATCCAGGTCCGGACGCAGGTTCAGTGTCCCAGGCAACTCCTCTTGCTCCATGCGCAGCAGCTGAAAGATTAGTCTGATGAGCGATTGAAGATGGGGTGGAATTTAGGCTTCCTAAATGTCTGCTATTTGCAAAAATGCATAAGCACAGCTAATTTGCTGATCCATTTACTGCAGTCATTGAGACTAGCTTAGAAAGTACTTTGAAGGCCAATGACAGGAAAATCGCGAAATGCTCACTGGCTGCCAATAATCGCGAAATGCTCACGAAATGCCCACTGGGCTTTTTCGTGAAACATCAGAGGAGGAAGTGACACTGAGCAGTCTTACATCAGGCAGCGCGAACTGGCTGATGGAGTCCCGATAATTGTGCAGGTGCGGATAACCCTCTTTGAAGAGATTGAGGAGGGGCTGGGGGATGGCAGCCGGTTTGGCCAGGCGCTATTTGAAGAAACGATCCCTTGGCCGCTCCTACTTTCCGCCTCCTCGCAGTCGACCACCCGCCCGTTGTTCTCAAATCAGCTAATTTGGACGCCTAGACTCTTGATTCTAGTGTTCATCAAGTCTTGAACAATTCGACAGTTGAATGTGGTGATAGGAGAATGGCTGAATTGGGATTACAGCTGGGGGAGGTGGAAGACAAATGTAAATTAGTAAATTATATTAGGAAGATTTCCAAATAGCCATGCCGACAGCGTCCGGTGCAGCTTACTTCAGCGGCCTTCGGCAGATGGCGTTATTCTTTTTTGGAGATTCACCTTTTTTTGGAAAAACTAAATTTGTTTAGCCCCTTTTCCAGAAACAGGTTTTAGTTACAGAAAAAGGGGGAAAGACACAGCTTGCGAGTCAGGATTGAATCATCTGATGACAGGTATGCCTGGCTGAATGCGCTTTTCTTCCACTTTCATATACATTCGCACACCAAGAGCTTGATTAAATATAAAATATGTGGCTACTTTTGATGTTTGTCATTGAAAGCTCATTGGGTTTTACCATCCTTTTGTTTTCTGAATGATTTAATTTTCCGTAAATCATTTGAAGCAAGCTCAATTACCATCAAAGATGCAAAACTAATTGGTACAAAGGGACAAAAAGCAACAACAACATTTTCGGGACTACTTCAGGTAAAAAAATATGCTGAAACTGACATAATTAAACATGCGTTTATGCAGGTAAAGTTATCGATGGTCAATAAATATGCCTTCGTCTGCCACCTGAATGATTCCGTGAGATCCGTAGAAGCTGAAGCTTTCTGTCTTCGCTTAGGATTTCCGTAAGTGCTCTGCTTCTTTCGAGAAATACTGTTTGCTTTTTTTCTGCTGAAGAGAAGGCAAGTTTGCGATCCTGCCCAATGGATACCTGAAACCTATCCTGGATACAAGTTCACTGGTGGTGAAGCAAATTCGGTGGGCTGTCTTTGGCTGCTTTGAAACTGAAAGACTGGCGAGAGGTGTCCCAGGTGTCCCAACAGGCGAAGTCCACTGAGTCTCTGCGCGGTGACTTTCCAGAATGCTTCCTGCTCCTCTGGTCAACTGCTTGGTCTTGCCTGTGGCGAAGCGGCGGCCTTGTACGAATTGGGGCAAGCCAACGCCCAATGCAAAGCCCAGCCAAACCATAGAGGTTGGAGAAATTCTCTGCTACGTGTTGTTTTTATCCATCATTATTACCTAGCCATATATCGTTCATAGACCGAAGAAGGGAAGGGAAGGAGTTTCTCCTACTAGTGGAAACTGATGAGCCAACTGCATTTCTCCAGCTCAAAATATTCTAGAGAGTTGAAATTTGGTCTGAATGTATATCCAACCCTGCTTGGGATGCATAAAAATTTACGGCTCAATTCAATGGGAAGAACTTGAGAAATAAACATTTTTGCGCACTCGAGAATGGCTGTTAGGATAACCTTATAAAAATGACTATTTCTCAGGTTTTCCCAATGAATTGAGCCGCAAGTTTTTATACAAACCATACCACATTTAAAATCTCTAGCTTACGGTTAACTAAAGTTAGTCATACGGAAAAGGCATCCCATTGTTTGTTTTTCGGGGCCATTTTGTCAAAGGGCTGTGTTTTGAAATGGACGCTGGTGCAGATAACGTCTGCTTCACCTGCTCAGACTTCTACAAAGCCGGCGGGCGGAAGAGTGGTGTCTACACCATCTCCATTTTCAGCGGGACTCAAGTCTATCAGCTGAAGGCCTACTGCGACCTGGCCTCTGCGCCCGGCTACACCTACATTCAGCAGTTAGCCAAATGATTTCCCCCAGAGAATCACGGCAGAGCTCTTGGTTGGTTAGTTTCGGTGATGATTCATCGGGAAGATGATTGGCAGGCGAGTGGATGCCAGGGAGCCGTTCAATCGAACCTGGGCAGAGTATCGGGCTGGCTTTGGGGAGATCTGTGCTACTTCTTCCTTTTGGCTCGGCCTGGAGGCCATACACCAGTTGACCAGCCTATGCGGCCTCAGTGCCGCCCGCGTGGACCTCGCCGACTGCACCAACAGCACCAACTTTGAAAACTATGCTCAATTTGTCGTGACCCTTCTTTATTGTCCTTTCTAGTGCCAGGCTTCTCTGAAGCAATATTTTAGGTGAGCGGAGAAGTGGACCAGTACAAACTGCACATTGGTGGTGCTAGTGGACCTGCAGGGAATGGATTTTCAGGAAACGGAATGTCTTTCTCTACCATAGATCGCGACAATGACAAACTCGCTTCTGACAGCTGCTCACGACTCTATGCCTCAGCGTTGATAAGTGCTCGGATTTAAAAAATGGTGGATTTGTTGCATTTGAAGAGGCTGGTGGTTCCGCGCCTGTCATTCATCCAACCTCAATGGATACTATTACAAAGGCTGTCCCAAGGCAAGCAAAGGCCGTGAAGAAGTTCCCTACGCCACTGGCATAGGATGGCAAACTTGGTACGAATATGATACCATTGCCTATGCAGCAATCAAACTACGCCCTGCTAATCTTTAAAAACCATTGATTACTTTTGAAATTGGTTGAAAACATTAGGCTTTTTCTTGTGAGTTTGGATAATTTGATGATGTTCTTACCAATGCCAAAGGAATCAGAGCTATTGGTGTTTTCTGTTAGGAGCAAGAGACTTAAAAATTTTTAAGATCTAGCAATAACCTCGAAAATTGACACGTAGGTCTAAAAGAGGGCCTCGGCGCTGACAGTAGCTTAACTCCCTCTTATCAGCCCGATACGCACACAAAGCTTAAAGAACCCACAAGCATATTACCTAATTCAGATCCAATAAAATGCTCTGTTCGATGTGTAACATTTTCGTAGCACCGCAGAACTTAGCCCAGCACATGAGCCGCATTCATTTGGGCAACGCTGTCAGCAGTCCCAAATGGAACTGCTTGAAATGCGCCTTTTCCACTAACATTGCTTCCGATGCTGCCCTTCATTCTGCATTCCTCCTCCATGGACCACTTCAGCTGCTGCTCCCCTCAAACCTCATCAGCCTCTGCACTGAAGCATCTGAAACAGAAAAGCTTTCATCTGCTGCTCCTCAGGACGTGCCATTGTCACCAATAGAATCAGCGCCATCATCGCCAATAAAAGTGGAAAAGACGGGGATTGAAAGCCAAAAGCTAAATGGGAAACACCAAATCAAAGACTCTGTTACTTGCCGCCGTTGCTCACAACAGCTTCATTTGTCCACTCAAAGGTAAAGGTAGTTTTTTCCTGAATTTAGATGACACGTGGATGCTCATTGAAGCGGTTACCATAGGCTGCGAAGTCTAGAATGGCACATCATCGGCTGCAGGCAGCTCATTCCCTTTGCATGTAGCGTTTGCGGAAAGCTGTTAACACAGAAGAGGAATTTTCCTAAACATCTAAAGATCAATCCGGAGTGTGGGTACGTTAGCTTCAATACTTTGGTTAAAAAAAAGCTTAATGACAGCTGTTGCAGATTCGGCTATTTGGAGATTAGGGACAAGATGAAGAATGAGCAACTCATCCGAGATGGTTTTCTAGAATGCTTTGGTGTTGACGGCAGCAAATGGAATGGCTTGTGAAGTGTTTATTTGTTGTTCTTGATGTTTCATCCGCAAAGACATAGGCGAGAACAAAACAGCATGAAGGGTTTTCAATATTCATCAAGAAAGATTGAGGTTGATCATTTGCTATCACCGTAGATGATCATTAACATACAGGGGGGCACTCCTCGTCCGTACACCTAACTTTGAAAATTTATTTCTCTAGCCCAGTGAAAGCTAGAAAGTTGAATTTTTGACACAAGGTAGCCCAAACCTTGTTTAGTAAATGTGTAAATTGAGAGCATTTTTTTGAGCAGAACTTGAGAAATACTCATTTTAGTAAAGTCACTCAAAAATCAAAATAACTACTCGCGAACAAAAATTTTTGACCAAGTTTGCAGCATCATTTCTCAGGCCCACTAAATTAGGTCTAAGGGTCATTAACTTGTGTATAAATTTTTGGCGCTCTAAGTGTTTTCTATGGCGAGAAATAGCTCTTAAAACAAAGTGACATTTTCCCCCTTTCCTATGATTAAGAAATTTTCCTCTGTCCCCTGATTATCTGAAACAAAGGAAATTAGGAAATTGGTCATTTTACTTCAAGAGCTATTTCTCGCCATAGAAAACACTTAGAGCGCCAAAAATTTATACACAAGTTAATGACCCTTAGACCTAATTTGTGTTAAATTTCCAGCTCAAAAGGTTTTAGTGGGCCTGAGAAATGATGCTGCAAACTTGGTCAAAAATTTTTGTTCGCGAGTAGCCATTTTGATTTTTGAGTGACTTTACTAAAATGAGTATTTCTCAAGTTTTGCTCAAAAAAATGCTCTCAATTTACACATTTACTAAACAAGCTGTGGGCTACCTTGTGTCAAAAATTCAACTTTCTAGCTTTCACTGGGCTGGAGAAATAAATTTTCAAAGTTGTAGTGGGAGTGAAGTTGTTGTTCAAAGTTGTGTAAGGTTGTAGTGTGGTTGTAGTTGTAGTCGGAGTGCCGCCCCCTGTAGGTTATAGGTTAACTACAGGTTTTAAATTAAACCAAAGGTTACCAACTGTTTTATTCAATGTTACAGTAGGAGCAATATTTTGTGGCAAAAAGCGCTGTTTTTGCTAGCCCTATTTTCTCTTTGCATGGTTGAGAAAAAAGTAACGATTATGAAGGTCTACCCGTGTTCGGAGTAAAACTCAATCAATCAATTTTAAATTAGTTTTTTTTAAATTACATTTTATCTAAGCATAACTTTACTCTGTGCGCACACAACTTAAAGAACCTGCAAGCGCATCACCTAAAACCATTCACTAAAATGGGGCCAGAACACTCCCGGACTACTTTTTGGAACCGCCCAAAATTTCCTTTTCCAAAATTTTTTTGGAGGCTTATCTTGGCCGTAGCGACCGATAGGGAGCTACTACGGCTACCACCATAAGTCGTGTGCGACCAAGGACTGACAATAGTACCAGGAGTAGGGCGTAGCCGGCGCAAGAACTTCAGAAAAACCCCCGGGAGTGTTCTGAACTTTCGGAAATGTCCGGGAGCGGGGTGGAGGGACTAAAATGCTCTGTTCGATGTGTGACAATTCCGTAGCACCGCAGAACTTAGCCCAGTACATGAGCCGCATTCATTTGGGCAATGCTGTCAGCAGTACGACGCTGAACGCGGAACAATAAATCAACGTCTCGGTAACTTGCCGCCGTTGTTCGCACCAGCTCCATTTACCCAGTAAAAGGTGACACCACCGTTTATTTGCTTGTACTTGATCAGGACTAATGGATGCTCATTGAAGATGTCATAAAATGCGAAGGCTAGAGTGGCGCATCAGTGGCTGCAAACAGCTCATTCCCTTTGCTTGTAGCGTTTGCGGGATGTTGCAAAAGCAGAAGAGGAGTCTTCGCACCCATCAAGCCTGAGTGTGGCTCCAAAACTTCATGTGGTATGGAAAAAGCTCAATTACAGCTATTGCAGATCTGGCCATGTGGAGATTAAGGACAAGATGAAGAATGAACAGCTTATCCAGGATGTTTTCAAGAATGTTTTGGCATTGATGGCAGCAAATGGAATTGGTTGTGAAATGTTCAAATCGGGTATTATGTACTATCTGGTCTTTTATTCCCCCGTCGGTATACAAACTCTTTGAAAGGCTTAGGCTTAGTCAAAAACGTTGTATAGTGACAAGTGCGTAGGCTTCGCTTGCGAAGCCTTAAAGCTAAATGCAAACTAGACCAGCAACTGCGTAGGCTTCGCTTGCGAAGCCTTAAAGCTTAAGGCAAACGTGACCATAGCAGAATAAAAGACCAGATAGTACATAATAGCCTTCAAATCTAATTGATGAGAGAGGCTGGTTGAGTGATGGAGAAGCTCTTGGACAAGGTCTAGCAGGAGCTCATCGACGAGGTCAACGTCATCGTCGAGGAGAGCGTCAACAAGGCCAGCTGGCAGCATGATTCACCTTGTTTTGACTTCGTGATCTGCCTGGCCTTTCGCTGCTTGCAGTCATTGAGCTTTTCTCCATGGAATAAGTCAGTTAATCTCTCGGCCCAGCCGCTAAGCAGCACGCCTAGTCACGCACCTCGCATTGGTATACTCAGACTTGTAACCAATGATGTTGTTCCAGAATATAATTCGAAAATTTTTGGATATTTCTTAATTTTTATTCACTACAAAGGCACCGGCTCAAATCGTCTAAAACAGCCTTAGACGGTTCCAAATATTGATTTCGTTATGAAATTTAAAACTAGCTTGGTTATGCGCATCTTGGTTCATTCACAGTCCAAAGCAGAATCATATTATAATCCCTCATTGCAATAGCTGAGCTTCTTGGAAAGAGCGCTGAGCTTGCAGATGCTCCTCTTTGCCCAGGCTTCATGCGGTTTAACCTGTTATAATTTGTAGCATTCATTCAAAATTAAAAACTATAAATAAAAAAAAATATTTAAAAATTAAAATTAAAAATTTATAAAAAATTAAAAAAATGAAATAATAATAAATAACAGATAGCTAAATAAAAACACAGAAAGCAAATAAAAACCTTGGCATAGACGACAGCTTCAGCAATATCAGGACGCGTACCGTGAAGCTGGCCAATCAAAGATTTGAAGCAAAGCTGGCTGCTGCTGCTTCCAGACACGACACCTGAACATTGCATTAGTTGACGAATTCATTACTTGAATGAACGTTTTTCTGCAAATCGAGGTGTCCAACTGAAAACGTTTACAGAAATAAATCCAAAGGCTCAATATCAATTTTCAAAATTGACAAGATTACGCAGAAAATTAGTTATTAGTGGAACCCTTGATCGAAAAAAGTTAATGACATTATGCCAACTTCCAGTCCGCCCGGCCAATTTTGAATATTTTTGAACCATACAGACGTAATTTTTGAACTTTACAAAATATTACGCCCTATGGAATAAATTATTTTGAGGCTGGGTCTTTTGGAGCTTAAGCAATCTTTTAAAACTTTTGGAAGAAATTCTGCAAACCCAGCAGCACTGCCTCTCCCTTAGCACCGCGTCCAATCACGGCGCTGCCCGAGTCACCCTGTGGAAACAGCCGGATATCATTTCGTGCAATTTTTGACCGCGAAGCGCTTCACGGTCTATTTACATGACTGACTTTTTGTCTGTTTATAAATGTTCACTAGGTGATCCTAGTTATGAATGGACGATCGAGTTTTTGGGTGGTCGCATATCCCGAGGTTCAGCGCCTTGGATATTGGATAAAACCATAGACATTTACATACCAATCGAAAGCTTATAAGGAGATTTCAAGGACGAAATTAGTGAAATTTTGATTTAGACCTTAGAATTTTAGAAATTTTGAGAAAACCTGCAAAAAATGGGAAAAAACATGACATCTCCGTGTTTGGTGTGTTCTCATTTTCAAAAGCAAAATTCGAATGCTAATGCCAATTCTTAGTGTATACTTACTTTTAAAATTTGTTGAGAATGCTTTGTTACTTACTTTAACTAATAAACTATGACTAATAAATTTGACTAATAAACTTTCATGCAATCTTTGTCAGTTTGTAGTGCCAGAAACAATGGATATGCGTTTCACGGTCACCATTGCGCTTTGCGCCAATATACTTGTTTACTATTTGTACATTTACTCAAAAATCCTAGTCTTATTTTTAAAATTTAATTTTCGGCTTGAGGTATAGTTTTTGGGCTGACTCCCTGAGCCCCGCCCCCCCCCCCCCCAAAGGTTTCACCCCCCCCCCCCCCCAAAGTTTCACCCCCCATGATTTTCATCCCCCCAGGAGTTTCACCCCCCCAAAGGGTACTATATTGAAAAAATTTTTATTAGCTTAAAATACTCTTCTGTACATATCTCGAAATTTAAACTCACGGAATTTTCAAGTAGATTATTAAATACCTACGTTTTTTTGAAACATAGTCTATACCGAGGTCGTCATGCTAATAGTTAGTCTATACCGCTATATAGGGCGTAGCTTCTTGAAGAACTAAAAGGCTCGTCCTCAACATAGTTAGTCCTTAGACATAGTTAGTCCTTACCAAGTTGAGCACTTTAAAACATTAATGAACTCGGTAAGGACTTACTATGTTTAAGGACTAACTATGTTGAGGACGAGCCTTTTAGTTCTTCAAGCAGCTACGCCCTATATAGCGGTATAGACTAACTAGTAGCATGACGACCTCGGTATAGACTAACTCGGTATAGACTAACTAAAAAAGTAGGTATTTACCTGTTTAGAAAAAAAATCCTTGAGTTTAAATTTCGCGATATGTACAGAGAAGCATTTTTAGCTAATAAATTTTTTTTCAATATATTACCCTTTGGGGGGGGGTGAAACCTTTGGGGGGCGTGAAACTCTTGGGGGAGGGGTGAAGTTCATGGGGGGGGGGGGTGAAACCTCTGGGGGGGGGCTCAGGGAGTCAGCCAGTTTTTGGGCTTACATAATGTAGCAATAGTAAAGCAATTGCCCTTTTGCAAACCTGCCGGCCCACATTTATACCGTGCAACTGGTGGTGAAGGTCAGGTCATGCGGATCCCCGCCGGCGCAGAATTGGACTTCCGGGTTGATGCGGTCAGGCCAGGCCAAGCGGCAGCGTCGGCCCCAATCCGCCGTCACGCTGATGTTCACTAGCTCGGGATAGTCTTAAAATTCGGATGCTCAGCAATTTAGAAACTATTGTAATTTTGTAATTTTTTTGTGCCCAGCTTTAAGGCTTCACAAGCGAAGCCACGATAAACAGTTGTTGGCTCAACCTTTCATCGATTCCGCTAATCATATTCTAGTAGGAGCAAACAAGGTGTTCTCGGCTGTTGCCAAGATGCGCGGCCTCACCTCAAGACACCCCCTAGATGAAAACGTATGGCAAAATTCAACCGATCTCAATGAAAAACCATGAATTATACATGTTCAAATTTTTGAAACATCAAGATTTTTGGTTTTTGACCAAAAAACGAGTAATACTAAAAATTTCAAATATTTCTCTCACCAGCTTCAAGATATTACTTTCCCGGACGTACATTCCTAAAATCAGCTAATTTCATTGAAAAACCATAGACTTATGCATGTTCAAATTTTCGAAACATCATGATTTTGGGTTTTTGACAATAAATCGATAAATAACAAATATTTCAAAAATTCCTTTTGCCAGCTTCAAGATATTACTTTGCCGGACGTACCTGCAAAAATTCAGCAAATTTCATTGAAAAACCAGTGATTTATGATTTTTCATATTTTGAAACATCAAAAATTTAGGTTTTGCGAGAAAAACGCAAAATTACGCCAAGCGCAAAAAATGGTCCCGAGCCACCACCTAGGTGGACCTTCATGCAAAAAATCAGCCAATTTCGTTGAAAAACCGCGGAGTACGAGCGCGACAGGGACATATATATATATATATATATATATATATATATATATATATATATATATATATATATATATATATATATATATATATATATATATATATATATATATATATATATATATATATGCGGAAAGACGGACGCAAAAATGGGGTAACTGCTTAAGCTGGCCTTGGCCGCCCGCCGCTTCGGGCAGGGCGCCAGAGCTCCTCCGGCCTCCGGGCATGGGTGCTACGGCCCCTACGCTTCGCCTAGCATGCTTCGCATGCTAGGCTACGCTCCGGGGCCTCCGCACCCATGCCCTCCGGCCTCCGGAGCTCTGGCTGCCCTGCCCTCCGCGGCAGGCGGCCTTCGGCCGCGCAAAAATAGAAACATCAACTGTCAAAAAATCCAAAAAATCATAACAACAAAGGTATTCTCAGCTGTCACCAAGAGATGCGCGGCCTCGATTTAAATTATCACCTAGATAGACTTCCATTACAGAAATCAGCTGATTTTATTGAAAAGCCATGGAATATGCTTGTTCAAAAATTTTGAAACATCAATATTTTAGGTACTTGGCCACAAATCTTAAAGGTATTACCCCGACAGACATTCATGCCAAAATTCAGCTGATTTTATTAAAAACCCTGAATTTATGCTTGTTTGAATTTTCGAAATATCAACATTTCAAGTTAATAGTTATAGTAATAGTAATTTTAGGTTAATCATATGTCGATATAAATATAAAAAAATTTCAGGTTTTTGACACATTTTTTGGGGGCAAAAATTTGGAAAAAAAATTTCATTTATTATCATGTATGATTATGGTGTTAGTTAAATTTTTGGGCGTACATTTCAAAAATTTGGGTCCCAATATCAGGAAATTTTTTTAAAATATGATAAATTGGGAAAAATTGGCAAAAATAACTAAAATTACTCCAAAGTGAAAAAATGGCTTAAGACAGCCTTTTTGATATGTTTGAGAATCGGTGGCACAAAAATTTTTGACCCCCCATTTTTATGACTGGATCTGAAAAAGAGGTTAATTTTATACTATGTCCTAGAATGGGAGCGTTCAAAATGCATCCGTTGGCTCACAATCGCTAATTGATTGAGGGGAGGTCGGCACAGTAGGTCAAATTTGTGATTTTCAGACCCGCGACACAAAAATGGAACTAGAAAGCTCAATACTCAATGAAATCCGTAAATTCCAACTGTATGGCAATTTTATAGATCTAAGGTGTTTAGTGACACCTTTAAACCACAGATTTTTCTAATTTTTTTAATGCAAAATCTGATCCAACATGAACATCACGAAATATCAAATTTTCATTTTTTTCAAAATTGCTGATTTTCTGTGCCGTAACTACCTAGGCCAGCCTCAAAACTAGCATTTTCGTACTCTCCGTGAAATTTTGGTCTAGAAAATGCCTCATGTTCTCCAAAAAACTGCTGGCCTATTATGACTTTGCGCCGATTTATGTGCCCTCCTCTAAATATGCCCCATGTTATAGCATAGGGCACTTAAGGTAAGACAAAATTTTAGCACTAAAAAACTTCCTGCTCATCGGGAAACCAATATTGCTCAATTTCCTCTTATGAGATAACTACCTTAAGCCTTACGCAGGTACTAAGCAAGAAAAATTGCTGGGTTTCAGTTTAAATTTATGAAAAATTATCCAAAGCATGAGGGCAGGTCAAGAATTAGCCCTATGCTATAACATAGGGCAAAATTGATGAAAAAATTTTGGGTCTTGAATTTTGATTCCAATGGCCTAAATCGATCCTCTAGCATCAAATACACCCAAAAATATCAGTTTTGGGCTTAAATTTAGATTATTTCAAAATCTCATAATTTTGAGTTTTTCCTTAGCTTGGGACAAATTTGACCAAAAATCTTGAAAAAGTCAAATTTCCAAATTCTTAAAATTTAAGCACAAAAATAATATTTTTGGGCATATTTGAGGCTAGAGGATCGATTTAGGCCATTGGAATCAAAATTCAAGACCCAAAATTTTTTCATCAATTTTGCCCTATGTTATAGCATAGGGCTAATTCTTGACCTGCCCTCATGCTTTGGATAATTTTTCATAAATTTAAACTGAAACCCAGCAATTTTTCTTGCTTAGTACCTGCGTAAGGCTTAAGGTAGTTATCTCATAAGAGGAAATTGAGCAATATTGGTTTCCCGATGAGCAGGAAGTTTTTTAGTGCTAAAATTTTGTCTTACCTTAAGTGCCCTATGCTATAACATGGGGCATATTTAGAGGAGGGCACATAAATCGGAGCAAAGTCATAATAGGCCAGCAGTTTTTTGGAGAACATGAGACATTTTCTAGACCAAAATTTCACGGAGAGTACGAAAATGCTAGTTTTGAGGCTGGCCTAGGTAGTTACGGCACAGAAAATCAGCAATTTTGAAAAAAATGAAAATTTGATAATTCGTGATTTTCATTTTGGGTCAGATTTTGCATTAAAAAAATTTAGAAAAATCTGTGGTTTAAAGGTGTCACTAAACACCTTAGATCTATAAGGTTGCCATACAGTTGGAATTTACGGATTTCATTGAGTATTGAGCTTGCTAGTTCCATTTTTGTGTCGCGGGTCTGAAAATCATAAATTTGACCTACTGTGCCGACCTCCCCTCAATCAATTAGCGATTGTGAGCCAACGGATGCATTTTGAACGCTCCCATTCTAGGACATAGTATAAAATTAACCCCTTTTTCAGATCCAGACATAAAAATGGGGGGTCAAAAATTTTTGTGCTCAGCCGCCCAAAAATTCTCACACCTCTCAAAAAGGCTGTCTTAAGCACGCAACCTTACTTTGGTGTCCCCTAACTGGGAAAAATTTTTTATGGAAATCTGAGGGGGTGTCATTTTTGACATTTGGCCTTTAAACTGGCCTTGGCCGCCCGCTGCTCCGGGCAGGGCGCCAGAGCTCCTCCTGTGCTACGTTTTTGAGGTGAAAATGTCAACCAGGCCAGCCGAAGACGCCATTCTCGACAGCTACTTTTTTTACAATTGAATTAGCGTTCGGAAATCGGCGGACGATTTGGTAGTAGACGTCGAGGACTTTGGGGTCCACGGAATGATTCAGCCTGCCGCCCCAGCCGCCGCCTTGCAAATTCCTAGCCATGTAGGGTGGCAGGGCCAGGTCAAAGGGCCGCAATTTTCTAGAGCAGCCGGTAGATGTTCCCCTATCGTGACTAGACTAGAGGAAGTGAAACTCTCCGTACTCAAACCAATACTGGGTGTTTCAGTTAATAGGCAACGCTTGACTTTGATGATCTATTTCTCCCGCCCACAATGAGCTAAAGAGATGAAAATTGGTGTGAATAGGCAACCCTCCTTAGTTTGCATTTAAATTTGTGGCTCAATCCATTGAGAATAAAGAACTCGAGAAATAATCAGTTTTGTAAGGTCACCCAAAACTGACAATGTAACTTTTTCTCATCCCACTTTGAGGAATGATTTCTCAGCCATACCTAAACCGTTTTGGCTCAAAATTTCAGACAATAAAGGTCTAAGAGTCTATAACAAATTTTTAGCTTTCTAGGTGTTTCCTGTGTTAAGAAACAGCCTCCGACATACATCAACATTTCCCCCTCTCCCATGGTGAATGGTCAGCCCAGATGGAAAATGCTATGAAACAAAAGGGAGGGGGTAAGGTGGAAATACGTTGGATTCTGTTTCTCGACACAGAAACCACCTAAAGAGCTTAAAATTTACACTTTTGTTAGACTAGTCGACATTTATTGTCTGAAATTTTCAGCCTAACGGTTTAGCTATGGCTCCTCGTTGTGGGATGATAAAAAGTTGGACTAGCTCCCCCCACTTATACATCCCCCCCCCCCACTTAAATAATCCCCCCCCCCCCACTTGTACAATCCCCCCACTTAAATATTGAAATTTTTTTTATTACTTTAAAATACATATCAGTGCATATCACGAACTTTAAACTCACGGAATTTTCATGTAGATGATTAAATACCTACTTTTTTTGAAACATAGTTAGTCCATACCGAGTTCGTCATGCTACTAGTTAGTCTATACCGCTATATAGGGCGTAGCTGCTTGAAGAACTAAAAGGCTCGCGAAAACATAGTTAGTCCTTAAGCATAGTAAGTCCTTACCGAGTTCATTAATGTTTTAAAGTGCTCAACTCGGTAAGGACTAACTATGTTTAAGGTTTTAACTATGTCCCTCGCGAGCCTTTTAGTTCTTCAAGCAGCTACGCCCTATATAGCGGTATAGACTAACTAGTAGCATGACGAACTCGGTATAGACTAACTCGGTATAGACTAACTAAAAAAAGAGGTATTTTGTTGTTTAGAAAAAAAATCCTTGAGTTTAAACTTCGAGATATGCACAGATATGTATTTTAAAGCAATAAAAAAATTTCAATTTTTAAGTGGGGGGGATTGTATAAGTGGGGGGGAATGTAGTCCAAAAAGTTACACTGTCAGTTTTGGGTGACTTTACAAATATAATTATTTCTCAAGTTCATCTCAATGGATTAAGCCACAAATTTATGTGCAAACTAAGGAGGGTTGGAGGTATACTCATACCAATTTTCATCTCTTTAGTTTATTATGGGCGGGAGAAATAGATCATCAAAGTCAAGCGTTGCCTGTCAACTTGAACACCCTATAGTCTAGTGAACTACACTGACCTTGCAAAGGCTCGCCAGGCGACAGCATCGCCTCTGCTTCCCCCGCTGTCGGCCAGCAGACCGGCTGGATTTTGCTCGAGAAGTTTACTGGCCTCAAATTGACGTTTTTTTGTCACAGCAATTTTGTCAATCGAGTTTTATGAATTCAAAAATTCTTCATCCCCCTGTTCATATGTAGTTAGAAACATTAATTTTTAAAAAAAATTTTGACCGCGGAGCGGCCCGAAGGGCCGCTTTGCGGTCTATAGAGGTTACTCAACTTTTGTCCTCATATATATGTATATATGTATATATATATATATATATATATATATATTTCTGGAAATGCTGGGAACGGGCGAATTCTCAACGGATTGGGACAAGCTTTTTTTTCCCTGAAGGGTAAGGCGCTGTTAGGAAGAGCTGGAGGGGTAGACCCGCAAGTAGAGCATATAAAACATTTCCTATTCATTCATTTTTCAACTTGAACTCCCTATAGTCTAGTGAAATCGAGTTTTATGAAAGCAAAAATTCTTCATCCCCCTGTTCATATGTAGTTAGAAACATTAATTTTTAAAAAAATTTTTAAATATATTTTAAACATTTTTGGCAATTTTTGCCCCAAAACCACCCCAGACCGATTCTTTTCCTTCTATGTATGAATTGAACCGTTGCGTCTTTAACAGCGCCACATCCCCATTGCCGGACCAGGAGACCCAGATGCCGTTCGGATTGTCCGGAACTGTGGCTGTTCCGGTGAGCAGCTGTCGCACTTCACCTTCTTCCTTGGTCCGTTTTCTGAACACAAAACTAAGCTAGTTAAACTTTTTTTATTGCATGACTTAAATGGATTGCAATCCTCTCCAAATGATTCTAACGCTCCAAATATCTCCTTTGCCCATGAAAGAAGCCTCTTAAATTTAAAAAAATGAAATTTCCAAAACAAAAATATCAAAATATAGCACCTGCTCCATAGGAATTCTCAGGAGCTTACCCGAAATCGCCCAGGACGGCGTAGTGGTCTTCCATTTGGGGAAAGTCGGCATCGGTGCGGTTGATGCTGGGAGGACGGTTGGGGTCTGCGTAGGCAGGGTATGGGTAGCCCGGGTATTCATCAGGCAGGACGCAGTGCTTGGCGGTGATGAGGATGTCGCTGCTGTCCAGCTCGTCCGAGAGACGCAAGACGCTGGCCCCACAGCCGCTGCTGAGGCTGGCCAGCCAGGGCCATTCTGCCTCCAAAAGCGGGCGACCCCCGGTGCCTCGCTTCTCCAGAGAGAGGCCTGATTTGAAGGAACGGCCGCAGTTGCAGCTGGAACAAATTGTTTGAGAGTAGGTTTGTTTTGTGAGGAAAATGACTGGATAATTGAGATTTGTGACCTCAGTTTTGATGTTTCGAGCATTTTGAAGTTTTTGAAGTTTCTAAGCGTGATCTAATCATATTTCTAAAACAATTTTGATGAATGGTTCCTTTCGATTAGAGTTTTTGGAAAGATTGCATACCAGTTATAATCTTCTGAATAAAAAAGCAAAGATTTATGAATTAGGGCCACTTTCTGAATGTACGCTTCAAATTGCACAAAAGACATAACAAACCCATTGAATCGTTGGCAATCTGCACCCATGGTGGGCTGCAGAAGAAGACAAGCAAAAAGTGCCAAACCCAGCATATTTTCTGTTCCAATAACTAGTATCCAAGATGCTAGGCGCAACGCTCCTTTTAAGCATCTTGGTGACTAAGGTGAGCCATTGTGAACACGGTGTATGTTCCATTGTACTTGGTGAAAAATCAGGAATAAAGGGCGATTTTTGCCATTGTTTCTCAGGCAGATCATCGTTGGATAAAACGGGCAAGAAAAAGGAAGATTACGCAAAGACAGTCAAAGGCCCAGCTTGCAAACGAGTAAATGTTGCATTATCAAAAATGGTATTTTCCCGGCAAATTATCAGCATGAAAAGCATTTCCAGTAGTATAAACGTCAAATAGTTTCAAAGATGATTGCACTAAAAAGAATACAGAATCATGAATTCCTTGAAGCTGGGGCGTAGGGATCCGCATTTGAATCATAAAATGCCGAGTCCTCCGCTTTCCTCAATGAACCGACCTACTTTATTTTCCATTAGACACTCTCAGCTGGAAAATAAGCTTCAGTTTGCAAAACGCTACCAGAAATTTTCTTCGGAATCCTTGCTGGGTTCCGTAGGCTAAGGTTTGGGCCTGTGGATGGGAATAACTATTGTCATCTTCTTTTAGGTTCCTCCTGCATAAGCACGAAGATCATTGGCAGATAGAAAAATCTGATCTGTTCGGAAATATCTTGTGATTTTGGATGCTACTGCACTTTTGACTGCTATTTTGACTACACGCTAATTTTTAAGTATTTTGGAATAAGAAGCTAGGGTTTTCAGATAATTTTCGAATTCTGCGAAGTTTGCACACGACTAAGTGCCTGCGCTTCGTAATTGCTTTTTATGTAGTCCTTTCGATAAATTAAAATAGTTTCAATTATTTAATTTTTGGTAAAGTGAAATCTGATTCTTCTTGGGTAATGAATATGTTTAAGTTTCCATAAGGCCCCGAATCAAAGAAACAATGTGTCATCCACCGTCGAACATGATATACAGAGGCCTCAGAGGCGGTGTATTTCATGGAGGACACGAAAGGCGGCAAATTTTTTCGACTCCAACTTCTCCCGCTGGAAAAAAAGGCAAGGAAGTGTTTCAAAAATTTACTATTTTTCTGCAAATGGTGGCTTTGTTGGCTTTAGACTCAGAGCATTCGACTTTTAGGGGCAGACGCTTTATTTTTGGCTTGGTGCTGGTAGCCCCAGCTAATACATATTATAAATCTTGAAAGAAAAGCTAATAAAGAAGCACTTTATTACCCCAATTATTTCACAACTGGCAAGAAAAATAGGAATTGATCAATTCTTTGGTCAGGTGAAGAGAAGATTGTCAGCGTTTAATGATCACATTCGGCTTTAGCCCTTTTTAACCAATTTTTTATGCTGATGTTTCTTCATTAAATGTGTTTTGCTTGAGATTCAAGAACAGTAATCCCGACCTTGATAAGTAAATTAATCAACCTAGCTCAATTTCCAACCACATTTCAGTTTCAAGCTGGTGTTAGAGCGATTGCAGTGCCTCTTCTACTTCACGGGCTAGGCAGAGCTTCGACAACACCTGGTCCAGCGACATCCCCCCTTCGCCTATGCCCTCTGCTCTCTGGAACTCCGCTTAGCGGCTCACATCCGCAGCCACACTCGCCTTCAGTCCTCCAGTCTCCAGCAGCACAACTCCTCCTCCTTTTCTATTTTTTGTCTTAAAAATATTTTTAAAGGAAAGTGTCACTAAAATTGGCGTTAGAAGCATTATATTTAAAACAAGATATGAACAAGTATATGGCGCAAAGCGCAATAGGTGACCGCGGAGCGCATCCTTTATATGATACTTTTAACTCAAAAATCAAGTATGTGGTTTCTCAACCAATTTCAAAAGTAAGCACAGATTTAGAATCGAAATATAAGACTAGTGAACAAAAAAATCAAGTCTTCTGTGCAATTCTCAAGACCAGGTACTACAGTGCAAAAACCGCATATTGCAATTTTCCTACTTTATACCCTGAAAAGTAATGTTTAAATGCTTTGGGACCAGTTCCACCCTCCAGATCTTCCTTAAATGTTAATACCTTTCAGCAAAAAAAAGTTTGTCCAAATCCGTTGATAATTCGCTATTTCTCAACATACCCCATTTTTCAAAACTTTCTACCCAAAAAAGTAATGTTTCAAATGCTTTGAGACCAGTTCCAACCCTCCAGATCTTCCTAAAATGTTATTACCTTTCAGCTAAAAAAAGTTTGTCTAAATCCGTTGAGAATTCGCTATTTCTCAACATACCCATTTTTCAAACTTTCTACCCAAAAAAGTCATGTTTCAAATGCTCCGGGACCAGTTCCACCCAAATTTAAGCTTTCTTTTGTGTATTATTTAAATTTTAAGAGGCGTTTTTTGATAGGACCACGAATCCCACAAGCGGAGGTGAACATGAATTTTTTTTACCCCCCTTTTTTATGACAGATTCTGATTCTCCATACATTTTTATGTAACTCCACCAATTTTGGGCGAAAACTATGCAGAATTGGGCTCGCTACAGCTCCAAACATGAAGGGAGTTCGAAATTTTAGCAAAATTTGCGTTTTTGGTACTTGAAATCACTTTAAAGCCAATTTATCTAGTATTTTGAATTAAAGTATAGGCATTATGGGTATCAATCGAAAGCTTATAAACTAACAAAGAGCACTGTGTTCTTTGTTTGGCCCAAATATGTACATATGCAGAGAAAACGATAATTATCTCAGTGATTTGCAAAAACTTGATTATGCGAATTTTGTCAAAAATAGCCAATTTCTCAAAATTTTTGTAGAAATTACGCAATCTTAACTATCATTTTCGTTTTTCTCATGAAATTTTGGTCTAGAAAGCATGAAAAGGTTTCAAATTGAAGTTGAGCCCAATGAAATATTTTTACTATTCTGCGTCAGCTTCCAGAATTGGCCTATGTTATAACATAGGCCAGTTTTGCTAGGGTCAAATTTTGGCACTAAAAAACTTCCTGCTCTACCGGATCTCCATATTTCCCGAATTCCTTCTGTGAGCAACTTACTCTGAGCCTTATGCAAGTATCTGACAGGAACAAGTATATGGCGCAGAGCGCAATAGGTGACCGCGGAGCTCTCAACATACCCCATTTTTCAACCTTTCTACCCAAAAAAGTAATGTTTCAAATGCTCCATGACTTGTTCCACCTCTTCAGATATTCCTAAAATTTTATTACCTTTAAGCAAAAACAAAGTTTGTGCAAATCCGTTGAGAATTTGCCATTTATCAACATACCCCATTTTTCAACCTTTTTACCCAAAAAAGTAATGTTTCAAATGCTCCGGGACTTGTTCCACCACTTCATATCTTCCTAAAATTTTATTACCTTTCAGGAAAAAAAAAGTTTGTCAAAATCCGTTGAAAATTGAGCCTTTAACGGCATACCCAAATTTTCAAAATTTCTACCCAAAAAAGTAATGTTTCAAATATTCTGGGACTTGTTACACCCTCCAGATCTTCCTAAAATTTTATTACCTTTCAGGGAAAAAAAAGTTTGTACAAATCCGTTGAGAATTGAGCCTTTTACAGTATACCCAAATTTTCAACATTTCTACCCAAAAAAGTAATGTTTCAAATGCTCGGAAACCGGTTCCACCCCTCCAGATCATCCTAAAACAGCATTACCTTTCAGGGAAAAAAAAGTTTGTCCAAATCCGTTGAGAATTCGCCCGTGGACAGCATTTCCAGATACCTATACACATATATATATATATATACACATGAGGACAAAAGTTTAGTAACCTCTATAGACCGCGGAGCGGCCCTTCGGGCCGCTCCGCGGTCAAAAACTACTGGGTTTTCAGTTTAATTTTTGAAAAATGATGCAAAATATGGAAACAAGTCCAAAATTTGCCCTATGCTATAACATAGGCCAAAAGAGACCAAAAAAATTTTTGTCCTGAAATTTGATTTTAATGCCCTAAATCGATGCACTGGCCTCAAATACACCCAAATATATCATTTTTATGCCTAATTTTGAAGAATTTTTTAGTTCAAAATTTTCAATGATTTTCTCAATTTGAGACTAAAATAGTGAAGAAATGAAAAATTTCCAAAATTCAAAATTCTTCAAAATTAGGCATAAAAATGATATATTTGGGTGTATTTGACTACTAAACAGCACCCTCCAGGACCTGTGTTCAAATGCCCGCCTTTTTCGAAGTCCCTTTGAAAATGAAAGTGGTTTCCTGCTAGCTCATCACTTTCCTTTTTAATGACTCATCACTTTCACTTTTTAATGATTCATCACTTTCACTGTCTAATTGCTCATCTCTACTTAACTCCTCATCACTTTCACTTTCAAATTGCTCATCCCTCCTTAACACTTAATCTCTAATTGCTCATCTCTGAATTACTCATCTTCACCTGTCACCTAAACAAGTTAATGTCAACCAAGTCCACCTAGAAGTTTGAAGAAGAAAGGAAAGACAAAAGCAATGGGGGAGGTTTGAACCAGACTACCCTCATAACTGGGGCTAGAGCACTACCACATGAGCTATGCAGACCTATGCCTGGAGAAGGCTGGAGGAAGGGGTGGTCCAGGAGGACCTACTGACCTGTGCTGAGACAGGCTACAGTAACCCAAGAGGGAAATGGTCCAAGGGCTGGGACCTGCACATCAACAGAAGAAGAAAAATAAAAAAGCAAAAAGAAGACAGAGGGGGAGTGTTTCATCCCCTGGAGGCTCCCCAGTTGCTGGTAGACTAGGGTAGATCAACCCTGTGTGC
This sequence comes from Ptycholaimellus sp. GST1_10, assembly GCA_030248095.1. NCBI lineage: Eukaryota > Metazoa > Nematoda > Chromadorea > Chromadorida > Chromadoridae > Ptycholaimellus > Ptycholaimellus sp. GST1_10. Next base: position 1,052 of record JASANA010003510.1, on the reverse strand, counting down.
TGCTCACTGCTGGGAGATACGCAGTTGCTGTGCAACCCCTGAACAACCAGGAACAGGTCCCCTTATGACAAGGAAGGGGGTGGCTTCGCAGTGAGCAGCAGGGAGATCAGAGGCGGAAGCACTACCAACTGAGCCATCTCTGCTGGCAGTGAGGAGGGTGGCAAGGCCTACCAGCTCAGACAGCCAACTTCCCCCCTGTGTTGAAGCTCCGGGGCAGGACCTTGGACATGTAAGCAAGTCAATGCCAGCCATCCCCTGCTACAGTGACCCAGCAGGAAATGGCCCAAGTGCTTGCCTGAGCATCAAATGAAGCCAGGGGCATGCTGCCAGAGAAGGGTGTGATGTAAGAGACATGCAGTTTTCTAGCATTGAACATTCTTTGCTACAAGTATTTACAGAGAAACAATCAGAGAATTCAATCAGGATGGAGAATCAGGAGCAGCCTCTGGATCTGCCACTGTCCCAAGCGATTGCAGAGCAGGAGGAACCTCTGGATCTGTCTCTGAAAAAGGTATGCCCTATGCTTGCAAACAAAAGCAATGGGAATCCTTTTAGAAGGAAGCTGCTGCTGCTGCTACAGCTTCCAGCGGCCGCAAACGTCACCAAGAAGCCAGCCCAGAGGAAGCTCCCTCCAGCAAGTCCCAGCATCAGGAAGAGGTTGTCAGCTCTCTTCAATCTGTTGAAAGTCAAAAGGAAGGAAGGCAAAGGACCTGAACCCTGTGAGCCAGGAGGGAGAGGATGAGATCAGCCAACAATCACCAGAGCAGGTCAAGCCTCTGGTGGACTATGACCTCACATCATCTGAGGTCCTGCAAGCAACAAGTGACAACACTAAAATGCTGAAGTCTTTAGGAGGAAGAAGAGGAGGAGCCAGATATGGAGGAGGTGGAGCAAGATGAAGTGGAGGAGCACCCAAACTCTGAGCTGGCAACACCTGAAGAGAAATGGGTACACCACTGATATTGTTGAAAACAACTGCTAACAAAAATAGTTGAAGGGTCAAGAAGATGAGCCTTCCCATCAGCTGGAGGGTTTCAATCCTGAAAGCTACT